>CM042144.1:124684365-124711865 GCA_023376005.1 Doryteuthis pealeii | reverse complement strand
ATACACACACAAACACAAACACGAACACACACACACATACGCATATGTATATATATATATATATATATATATATATATATATATATATGAACCAAAACTGATAAAGACAAACATAAATATTTATATTATATTTGTTTATATATATAAATATATGTGTGTGTGTGTGTGTGTGTGTGTGTGTGTGTGTGTGTGTGTGGAAAGAGGAGGAGGGGATTGGCATTGTGTTGAGAAATTTAATGATGTAAATTGAGTAAGAAAACCGCACTTATCAAGAAAATTTATCTTCGTTTAGATTTCTTTTTTTAAATTCTTACATGCGATTATATATTTGGTTTTTAAGAATTTGCTCACAAGAATAAATGCCTTTATCATGGTCATCCTGATTCGAGTTTATATATATATATATATATATATATATATATATATATATATATATATAATCACGTAGCTGTAAGTGAGAAAGAGAGAAAAAAAACTACACCATCGTCTAAAATAGACGGAAGGTTGCCAACCATATATATAATTTTATTCATCCACACACACTGTGTTTCGACCTATTACGTCTCCTCAGCTTCCAATCAAGGGTGATAACATTACTGGTGACAACGAATACGATAAGGGTAATTCCATGTCAAATCATCCAGTAAAAAATTAAAATCGTCACCCACCACTATCAATTTTTTTAAACTTTTGTACAGGTGTGTTAAAGTGTGTTACCTGTGTTAAAGTTAGACAATACCCCAAATTTGAGCTTCCAATTCCAAGAATTGCCGGAGTTATGTCTATTTTTAGCTCTCCAAATTTGGTGGGGTTGGCAAAAAATGACGGTTTTTTATGATCTATTTTTGTCTGTAAAATACTTCCCTATTCCTAAAAATTCGTTTATAATAGCATTTTTGCCCAAGGAATAAAAAAAAAGTCGGAAAGTCAACCAATTTTAAGTTATTGATGATTTCTGATTTTCCCTAGCAAGATCAATATCCCCATGTGGCACTGAATCTAAGACAAACTTTTTTTCTTAAATTTTGGGGATTTTCTAACATTAACACAGTCCACACCTGCACAAAATTTCAGAAAAATTGAAGTGGGTTGGTGACATGGCCTGGGTGATTTGACATGGAATTACCCATGAGAAAACCGAGGATATAGCTTAATAATCTAATAACATGTTTTAATATGTATTGACCGATGGTTTTTCTAGATTTTTTATCCCTTTTCATATCAATGAGTTTTTCACGCTATTTATTTTTCTTTCTTTCTTTCTTTCTTTCTTTCTTTCTTATATTGTCATCGACACTTTCTCCATTTTACTTTCTTTATCTCGTCATTCATACTTTCTACCTTTTTATCTTGTCATTTATACTTTCTCTCTATTTCTTTCTACCTTTCTAATTATTGTCATTCGCTCGTTTCTTTTTTTTTTCTCTTTTTACCTTTCTTCATCTTGCTATTCATACTTCCTCCCTATTTCTTTGTTTTTTGTTTAGCTTATTGTCATTCACTCGTTCTTTCTCTCTTTCTTTCTACTTGCTCCTTAACTGACATTTTTTTATTCGTTTTGTTTCCTTTTTTCTACTTGCTGTTTCTTTCTTTCTTTCTTTCTTTCTTTCTTTCTTTCTATTTGCTTCTCATTCACTTCTTGCTTTTTCTTTCTTTTTTCTTTTTGCTCCTCATTTACTTCTTTATTTTTCTTTCTTTCTTTTTTCTTTTTTTCTTTCTATTTTTGTCTTATTTGTTTCTTTCTTCTTTAACCTTTTCTTTCTTTCTTTCTTCTTTCTTACTTTATCTCATATTCTCTACTTTTTCTTTCCTCCTTTCTTTATCGTTTTCTCATTCATTTTTCCTATTTTTTCTTCATTCGTCATTGCCTCATCCTTCCATTTGTCTTTATTTCCTTATTATTTTCATTCACTCTTTCTCTCTTTTTCATTCACTCTTTCCTCTTTTTCATTCACTCTTTCTCTCTTTTTTTTTTCATTTTCTTATTGTCATAATATTCTTTTCCTCATTTTCTCCTATTTTATCGTTTATACTTTCATTCTGTTTTTTCTTCCTTTCTTTATCTTATTCTCATTGACTATTTTTCCTTTTCTTTTCTTTATATCTGCATTTATGTCGTTGTCATTCACTAGTTTCTCTTTTTTATATATTTCTTCATCTTATTTTCATTGAATCTTTTCCACTGTTTCTTTTTCCTATCTCTATCTTATTGTCATTCACCCATTCTATTTTTATCTATTTCTTCCTTTTCCCATCTTATTGCTATTAACCCTTTCCCTCTTTTTCTTTCATTATTTCTTTATCTTATTTTCAGTGAGCATTTTTCTCCTTCGTTTTCTTTTTTCTTTTCTTTATCTAATTGGTATTCACTCTTTCCCTCTTTTTATATTTCTGTATGTAATTTTCATACATGCTTTCTCTTTTTCTTTTTTTCTGGTATCTCATTGTCATGCATATTTTCTCTACTTTTTCTTCCTTCCACTCTTAGTCTAATTATCATTGACTATTTCTTTCTTTCTCTTATTTTCATTCACTCTTTTCATCTTTTGTCTTTTTTCCTCTGTTTATCTCCTTGTCATTCATTCTTTTATTAATTTTTTTTCTTTCTTCCGTTCTTCATTTCATTGTTTTTGAGTTTTTCTCTCTCTATCTTATTTTCATTGAGCATTTTTCTCTTCGTTTTCTTTTTTCTTTTCTTTATCTTATTGGTATTCACTCTTTCCCTCTTTTATCTTTCTTTTTTATGTAAAGAATCTCTTTTTACCGAATTGCCATTTAACTCATTTATTTTATTTTTATTTTTTTTGTCATTGTGACTTTTTTCCCCTTTTTTCTTTACTTAACTCTTTTGTATCAAATTTATAAAATTTTTTCATCTGTCACTTTTATTTTTTTCTTCTTGTTTTCTTCGCATTTTCTACGATTTTTCTTTTTTTTTCTTCTTTGATGATTTGCTAAAAAAAGAAGTAATTTTTCTTTCTTTCTTTCCCATGATTTATTTTACTTTTTTTGGCGGTCATAATTTATAAGTCCTCTTTAATGATCGTTTTTTGTTTCTTTCTTTGTTTCTTGTGTGCCTTTTTTATCCTTTATTCATTTTGTGGTTTTCTTTCTTTCTTCCTTTTCTTGTCGTTTTCTTTTCTTCCTTTTTATTTAATTTAATTTCCTTTATCCTCTAATCTCTTTCTCTAACTTCCCCTCTACATCTATCTATCTATCTATCTATCTATCTGTCAACAGTCTGTTCGATATACAACATAATTATAATCTATATTATTCATTTTGTGCTTTTTCTTCTTTTTTTTCTCTCTTTTTTTTTCTTTCTTTTTCTGTCGTTTGATTTTTTTTCTTTTTCCTTCCGTTTTTGATATTATTTTATTTCCTATATCACCTAATCTATCTTTCTTTCCTCTCTTTTATTTACATTTATCTTTCTATCACAGTCTGTTTTAATATACAACACGCTTATAATCTATATATTTTTATTTCATTTTTTCTTTCTTTATTATTGTTTGAGTTGTCTTTTTTCTTCTTTTTTAATTTAATTTATTTTAGATATCACCTAATCTCTTTCACTCTCTCTCTCTCCTCTCTCTCTCTTCTCTCTCTCTCTCTCTCTCTCTCTCTCTCTCTCTACACACTCTCTCTGTCTCTGTCTCTCTCTGTGTCTGTGTCTGTTTCTGTCTCTCTCTATCTCTCTGTCCTCTCTGTCTTTCTCTCCTCCTCTCTCTCTCTCTCTCTCTCTCTCTCTCTCTCTCTCTCTCTCTCTCTCTCTCTCTCCATCTATCTATACCATATACATAATCTATATATCTTTATCCATATCTATGTATTTAAAGCTAAATCCTGTCAATCAAGTTATCTACCTTTATAAAATACTCTTCAATTTCAGAGATGCAAAATGCCTAGAAGGGTCTAATTACAGAGTATTCTACTTTCCCCGCGGGCAAATGCATTTGCGGAATATGAACTTTCGCGCCAAATGTTGGCAAATGACAAAGCCGATGTTGTGAAGCCTTTTACACCTCTAACCGATTATCGTTTAACAGCGACCAAGCAAGTACAACCGGTTTCAATTAACTAAGCCTAATGAAGCCGAACAAAGCAGTTAATTGGTCCCAGCTGCTAACTCAAAATAATCAATTAACATTGCTTAACTGATAATGATTAAGATTATTGTAATACTCTTGTGGGAGTTACTAAAGCATAATGATATATTTTTTTTAAAGAATTTTCAACTTTAGGAAAAAGGCACTTAAAGAAGAATTCCAACATTCTCCAGGAATGTATTATCTTTCGTTAACATAGTGTTTCTATCTAATATCTTAATTATAATGGAGATTCGGCGTCCTGTTTTTCTGTAGCACGAACTACGTCACTGTTTACATCACAATCCTCCCAGGAATTGCGTAAATTTATCAATGAGTATTTGATGTATAGTCAAATCATTAATGCATGGAATAAATCTTATTAATTAACGAGATGTCTCGATGAAAATCTAAATTAGATTTGCCTCAAAAACAGCGCATGTCATGCGCGTTTAAATCCTGTAATGTGTCATATATCACTATGAATAAAGGTTTGGCACAATATATGGCGTGATTAATTTGCATACTGGTTCTAACAAAACTGGGTTTAATAAATAATTACATAATTCTATGATTTTTAATTTTGTTTTATTCTCAAACATATCAAAATCAACCCTATGAATATTTTTTTTATATAGAAACCAATTAAAATATAATTAAAAATAAGTGTAATCTTCTGATATGCGTTCTTCAATTTCGTTAGTCTTTCTAGTCTAAATATATTTTATTACTTTAAAACTTAAATACTTACGAGCCGGAGGGCGCATATTCTTGCTAGTGCATATGAATCAACCGAAATTCGTTAATAAAAGGGGTATAATTTCAAAAGCAACAAGCAGTGGTTCAGTGCTTATTTATAACAGACAGAACTGCCTTAAATTGAACGCATGTAACGTAACTATAAAGATGACTGTTGACCTGAAACTGGATAAACGCATAGGTGCTATGTGTAGTATGGTGTTTTGGTTCAAAAAGACAAAAAGCTAACAAATTAACCGTGTACATATTTATGTATACGGCAGTCTTAATAAGCAGACATTCGTCTGCCTGCAGTACGTTCACGAAGAGACAATCTGAGCGACGAGCCCCCGTGTTGGGTACTCACGTTTATCAACAACAGAAGACAAGATTGCACACAGTGTGGAGCTTGGTCTTTCAGTCGTTCATGTTTTGTTATTCAGAGGTTCAAGAAATAGTGCACAAATCGTTGGTATTTCGGAAAGTCTTCTCGTTGGTTCCCAAAATGAACGCAAGATCCTTTACTTAACCTTATAGGATTAGAATGTTATACAGCATTCAACACGTGGCCCCAACTCGGCTCCTTCCTCAAACATCTTTTATCCAGGTAGCTACATATGTGCATTGGTGACTCTATTTGCTTGACACGACATTCTTCAAAGAAAGTATTTATGTATACTAGTACAAAGATAAAAAAAACACCCTCCGGGCAATGTAAAATAGATTTTTGAAAATATATTGCCTGAGGCGTGGGAATCAAAAATTCAATGCCAGCGAGTTTGTACCCTAAGTAAGTAAAATCCCCAAATTCATTAAAGGATTAAAAAATAAACAATTTTAAATGTAAAACTTTAAATATTGTATTAATAAAACGACTAATATGATATAATAATACCAAGTCATGTATTATTAAACTTGTTTTAAAAAACAATAGAGGACTGTACTAATGTTGCATGTTCAAATTTTGAGTGTATTCCATTGAATAAATACACTCAAATTTGAACAATAGCAAAAATCGTAGAATAAATTTTTATTCTATGTTATGACGATTTTTGGATAATGTGATGTAAGCAGTGACGTAAATTTGTTACAGACAAAAACCGAAGCGAATCTCCATTATTAATAGATTACCAACCCACCCACAAGTGGATGTCGGCATAGGGTGAAATTTCCTTGAGTTAAACATGTTTTCGAAATTAGTTTTCTTTCTGTTACATGTTTGCCACTATTTACCCATAGTTAGAGGGAGGAATAGTTAGATGCATACCATTCTAAGAGTAATATGGGGTTTAATTAATGCCTCTGTTCTCTAACTTAACCAAATGTGACAAATCACAATGGTAATCCAGGTTATATATGCAAGGTTTTATTACTGTAGTTTTATAAAGGTGTTGATGATAAATATTTTTTGTCATCCTCCATATTGACATTTTATTTTATGACGAGTGCGTGTTTTATAAGGGGCGGTGGAGGAAGCCATTCGCCAACGTGTTTTTGTCCCTGGTTTGTTTGTTTTTAGAAGATTAAGTTTGTTGAAAGATGTGATAAGTATTTAAAGGTGCTTTCCTAATGATTATGAAATTTCGGACTGTTGTTCCATCTGTATTGTGTATAAAAGCACAACGTTCAGGCCACTGTAACCTCGGACTCTGTTTTAGGGTATTTTTTTATCTTATTTTATCTTATTAGGTTTTGGGGCTAAATCATTATGCATATTCCAAGCTTTCAAAACTGGACGTTTGAAAATTCATGGGTAATCGTCTGAAAGATGACTTTATTTTAAAACATTAAAATGATAAGAAAAAAAACATCTTGAAAATAGAGCAGAGGTTAGCAGTGGCCTGATGTTGAGTTTAATACACAATATAGATAAGAACAACAGTCCGAAATATCAATAATTATTGATATGAAAGCCACATCTCATGAATTCAAATATATAGACGTGATTTCCCTTGAACACTTCACGGAAAACAGCGACAGATTGGCAGAAAATCACGTCTATATATTTGAATTCATGAGATGTGGCTTTCATATCAATAATTATGATATTTCGGACTGTTGTTCTTATCTATATTGTGTATAAACTCACATTCAGGCACTGTACCTCGGGCTCTATTTTAAAGATGTTTTTTTCTTTTATCATTTAATTGTTTTAAAATAAGTCATCTTAGACGATTTACCCATGATTCAAACGCAAGTTTTGAGCTTGAATATTGCATTAAATGATTTAGCCCCCAAAACTCTAATAAGAATAAAAAAAAAAAATAGATAAAAAATACCTAAAACAGAGTCCAAGGTTTACAGTGGCCTGAACGTTGGGTTTATACACACTAAGATGAGAACAAAGTCGAAAATTCATAATCATTCAGAAAGCACTTAAATTTACTTAGAACATCTTTCACAACTTACTCTTCTAAAACACAAACAAACAGCAAAAACACGTTGGAATGGCTTCCTCCACGCCACTATAAAACACGCACTCGTCATAAAATAAAAATGTCATATGGAGGATTGACAAAAATATTTATCATCCAACACGTTATAACTACAGGAATAAAAACCTTGCGTTATTTATAACCTGGATTACCATTGTGATTGTCACAATTGGTAAGTTAGAGAACAGAGGCATTAATACCCATATACTCTTAGGAAATGGTATGCATCTACTTCCTCCCTCTAACTATGGGTAAATAGTGGCCCAGACATTGTAACAGAAACGAAAAACTAATTTCGAACATGTTTAACCTTCAAGAAATTCACGCCTATGCCACATCCTACTTGTGCGGTGGGTTGGTAAAATCTATTAATATGGAGATTCGCTTCGTTTTTTGTCTGTAACAAAAATTACGTCACTGCTTACATCACATTATCCAAAATGTCATAACATAGAATAAAATTTACTTCTACGATTTTTGGTATGTTCACATTTTGAGTGTATTTTATTTCAATGAATACACTCAAAATTTGAACATGCAAATATAGACAGTCCTCATTGTTTTTTAACAACAAAGTTTTTAATAAATACATGACTGGTATTCCATATATCTATATATAGTTCGTTTTATTTTATACATATTTAAAGTTTACATTTAAAATTGTTTTATTTTTTAATCTTTATGAAAATTGGGGATTTTTGACGTTACTTAGGATAGAAACTCGCTGCATTGAATTTTTTATTCCACCTTCAGGCAAATATTTTCAAAAATCTATTTTACATGCCCGGAAGGTGTTTTTTTATCTGTACTAGTTACATAATACTTTCTTTGAAGATGTCGTGTCAAGCAAATAGAGTCACCAATGCACATATGTAGCTACCTGGATAAAAAGATGTTGAGGAAGGAGCCGAGTTGGGCCACGTGTTTGGAATGCTGTATAACATTCTAATCCTATAAGGTTAGTAAAGGATCTTGCGTTCATTTTGGACCAAGAGACGACTTTTCGAAATACCAACGATTTGTTGCACTATTTCTTGAACCTCTGATAACAAAACATGAACGACTGAAAGACCAAAGCTCCACACTGTGTGCCATCTTGTCTTCTGTTGTTGATAACGTGAAAGTACCGCAACACGGGCTTCGTCGCTAGATTGTCTCTTCGTGAAACGTACTGGCAGGCAGCGAAGGTCTGGCTTATTAGACTGCCGTATACATAAATATGTACACGGTAAATTTGTTTAGCTTTTTTGTCTTTTTGAACCAAACAACCATACTAAATAGCACTAATGCGTTTATCCAGTTTCAGGTCAACAGTCATCTTTATAGTTAGTTACATGGCGTTCAATTTTAAGGCAGTTCTGTCTGTTTATAAATAAGCACTGAAACACTGCTTGTTGCATTTGAAATTATACCCCTTTTTAACGAATTCGGTTGATTCATATGCACTAAGCAGAAATATGCGCCCTCCGGCGTAGTATTTAAAGTTTTAAAGTAATAAAATATATTAGACTAGAAAGACTAAGAAGATTTGAAGAACGCATATCAGAAGATTACAACTTATTTTAATTATATTTTAATGGTTATCTATATAAAAAAATATTCATAGGGGTTGATTTGATATGTTGGAATAAAACAATAATTAAATCATAGAATTATGTAATTTAATTTTAAACCAGTTTTGTTAGAACCAGTTGCAAATTAACACGCATATATTGTGCAAACCTTTATTTATAGTGATATATGACACATTAGCAGGATTTAAACGCGCATGACATGCGCTGTTTGAGCAAATCTAATTTTAGATTTTTTCATCGAGACAATCGTCTACTTAATAAGATTTTAATTCCATGCATTAATGATGACGTATACATAAATCCCTCATTGAATAAATTTTACGCAATTCCTGGGAGATTGTGATGTAAACAGTGACGTAGTTTTCCTGCTACAGACAACAGACCGCCGAATCTCCCTTATAATGAAGATATAGAATAGAAACACATGTTAACGAAAGATAAATACATTCCTTGAGATGTTGGAATTCTTCTTAAGTGGCCTTTTCCCTAAAGTTGAAAATTCTTTAAAAAAAATATACTCATTATGCTTTTAGTAACTCCCACAATGAAGTATACAATAATCTTAATCATTATTCACGTTAACAATGTTAATGATTATTTTGAGTTAGCAGCTTGGACAATTTAACTGCTTTGTTCGGCTTCATTAGGCTAGTAATTGGAAACCGGTGGTACTTGCTTGTCGCTGTTAAACGATAATCGGTATAGAGGGTGTAAAGGCTTCCACACATCGCTTGGTCATTTGCCAACATTTGCGCGAAAGTTCATATTCCGCAAATGCATTTGCCCGCGGGGAAAGTAGAATACTCTGTAATTTAGACCCTTCTAGGATTTTGGCATCTCTGAAATTTGAAGAGTATTTTATAAAGGTAGATAACTTGAATTGACAGGATTGCTTTAAATAACATGATATGGATAAAGATATATAAGATTATGTATATGGTATAGATAGATGGAGAGAGAGAGAGAGAGAGAGAGAGAGAGAGAGAGAGAGAGAGAGAGAACAGAGAGAGAAAAAGACAGAGAGACAGAGAGATAGAGAGGAGACAAAACAGACACCAGATCGCACAGAGAGAGGACGAGAACGAGAGAGTGTGTGGAGAGAGAGAGAGAGAGAGGAGAGAGAGAGAGATGAGAAGAGAGAGAGAGGAGAGAGAGTGAAAGAGATTAGGTGATCTCTAAAATAAATAAATTAAAAAGAAGAAAAAGACAACTCAAACAATAATAAAGAAAGAAAAAAATGAAAAAATATATAGATTATAAGCGTGTTTCGTATATTAGAAACAGACTGTGATAAAAAGATAATGTAATAAAAGAGAGTATATGTAATATATGTATATTTAGGTGATAATAGGAATAAAATAATATCAAAAACGGACAGAAAAGAAAAAAATCAAACGACAGAAAAGAAAGAAAAAAAAAGAGAGAAAAGAGAAAGCCAAAATGAATAATATATGATTATAATTATGTTGTATATCGAAACAGACTGTGACGATAGATAGATAGATAGATAGATAGATGTAGAGGGGAAGTTAAGAAAAGAGATTAGAGGATAAAGGAATTAAATAAATTAAAAAGGAAGAAAAAGAAAACGACAAGAAAGGAAGAAAGAAAGAAAACCACAAAATGAATAAAGGATAAAAAGGCACACAAGAAACAGAAGAAAGAAACAAAAACGATCATTAAAGAGGACTTATAATTATGAAACGCAAAAAAGTAAAATAAATCATGGGAAAGAAAGAAAGAAATTACTTTTCTTTTTTTTAGCAAATCATCAAGAAGAAAAAAAGAAAAATCGTAGAGAAAATGCGCAAAAAGCAAGAAGAAAAAATAAAAGTGACAGATGAAAAATTTTATAAATTGATACAAAACAGAGTTAAGTAAAGAAAAAGGGAAAAAGTCCAATGACAAAAAAAATAAAAATAAATAAATGAGTTAAATGGCCAATTCGGTAAAAAGGCATTCTTTACATAAAGAAAGATTAAAAAGAGGAAAGAGTGAAATACCAATAAGATAAAGAAAGAAAAAAGAGACGAAAGAGAAAAATGCTCAATGAAAATAAGTAGAGAGAGAAAACTCAACACAATGAAATGAAGAACGGAAGAAAGAAAAAAATTAATAAAAGAATGAAATGACAAGGAGATAAACAGAGGAAAAAAGACAAAAGTATGAAAAGAGTGAATGAAAATAAGAAGAAGAAAGAAAAATAGTCAATGATAATTGAGACTAAGAAGTGGAAGGAAGAAAAAGGGTGAAGAATATTGACGACCTATGACAATGAGGTACCCAGGAAAACACACCACGCACACCACAGATGAAGCATGTATGAAGAATTACATACAGAATAGTAAGGAGGGTAGAACCAAGTTAGATAAAGAAAAAGAAAATATGTATAAACGAAGGAGGAAAAATGCTCAGATACTAGAATAGATAAAGGAAATATCGAAATGAAAAAGAGCAGGGAAAGCGTGTGTATATAGCAATAAAAGGATGGAAAAGGAAAGAATATGCATAAAAAAGAAATATATGAGTGAGAGTCGCACATCGGGGTGAATGGACAAGGCTAGATAGAAAGAATAGGAAAAAGAACAGTGGAAAAGATTCATATGAAAATAAGATGAAGAAATATATAAAAAGAGAACTAGTGAATGACACGACAAATGCAGATATAAAGAAAGAAAGGAAGAATATAGATGCAATGATAAGAATGGAGAAGAGAAAGAGTGTATATATTATTATTAAAGTCTATGGCATATAGAGAGCGGATACAGGATTTGATTATGAGGAAAAAGTAGAGGAAAAAGATATATTGACATAAGAAAAAATGAAAAAAAAAAGAGCGAAAGAGTGAATGAAAAAGAAGGAAAGAGGTGAATGAAAAAAGAGAAAGAGTGAATGAAAAGTAATAAGGAAATTAGACAAGTGGGAAGGATGAGGCAATGGACGAAATGAGAAAAATAGGGAAAGAATGAATGAGAAAAACGTATAAAGAAAGCGAGAAAGAAAAAGTAGAGAATATCGCAGATAAAGTAAGAAAGAAGAAAGAAAGAAAGAAAGGTTAAAGAAGAAAAGGAAACAAATAAGACAAAAATTAGAAAGAAAAAGAAAAAAGAAACGAAAGAATAGAATAAAAGAAGTAATGCAGGAGCGAAAAAAGAAAAGAGAAAGAAAAGCAAAGAAGTGAAAAGCAGAGTGAGAAGTCAAATAAAAGACAGAAAGAAAAGAAAGAAAGGAAAAAAGAAATCAGGCAAGTAGAAAAAAGAACAAAACGAATAAAAAAATGTCAGTTAGGAGCTAGTAGAAAGAAAGAGAGAAAGAACGAGTGAATGACAATAAGCTAAACAAAAAACACAAGAAATAGGGAGGAAGTATGAATAGAAGATGAAGAAAGGTAAAAAGAACAAAAAAAGAAAACGAGCGAATGGACAATAAGTTAGAAGGTAGAAGAAATAGAGAGAAAGTAATAATGACAAGATAAAAGGTAGAAAGTATGAAATGACGAGATAAAGAAAGTAAATGGAGAAAGTGCGATGACAATATAAGAGAAGAAAGAGAAAGAAAAGAAAGAAAAATAAGATAGCGTGAAATTTAACTCATTGATATGAAAGGGATAGAAAAATCTAGAAAACATCGGTCAATACTATTTAAAACATGTTATTAGATTACTGGTAATAGCACAGTGCTAGGTATTCTCATTGATTCCCTCGGTTGTTCTATGGGTAATAAGAGAAATGTCAATCACCCAAGGCATGTTTCACAACCCACTTAATTTTTCTGAAATTGTCTGTGCAGGTGTGGGACTGTGTTAACTGTTAGAAATCCCAAAATTTAAGAAAAAAAAGTTTGTCTTAGATTACAGTGCCACATGGGGATATTGATCTTGCGGTAGGAAAATCAGAAAATCATCAAATAACTTAAAAAATGGTTGAACTTCCGACTTTTTTTTTTATTCCTCGGGCAAAAATGCTATTATAAACCGAATTTTTAGGAATAGGGAAGTATTTTAGCAGACAAAAATAGATCATAAAAAACCGTCATTTTTTGCCAACCCACCAAATTTGAGGCTAAAAATAGACATAACTCCGGCAATTCCTTGGAGATTGGAAGTCAATTTGGGGTATTGTCTAACTTTAACACAGGTAAAAAATTTAACACAAACTGTACAAAAAGTTACAAAAAATTGATAGTGGTGGTGCCGATTTAATTTTTTAGCTGGATGATTTGACATGGAATTACCCTTATCGTATTTCGTTGTCACCAGTAATGTTATCACCCTTGATTGGAAGCTGAGGAGACGTAATAGGTCGAAACACAGTGTGTGTGGATAATAAAATTATATATATGGTTGGCAACCTTCCGTCTATTTTAGACGATGGTGTAGTTTTTTTTCTCTGCTTCTCACTTACAGTACGTGATTATATATATATATATATATATAATATATATATATATATATATATATATAAACTCGAATCAGGATGCAACCATGATAATAGGCATTTATTCTTGTGAGCAAAATTCTTAAAACCAATATATATCGCATGTAAGAATTTAAAAAAAGAAATCTAAAAGAAGATAAATTTTCTGATAGTGCGGTTTTCTTACTCAATTTACATCATTAAATTTCTCAACACAATGACCAATCCCCTCCTCCCTCTTTCACACACACACACCACACACAACACAACACACACATCACCACATATATTTTATATATAACAAATATATAATATAAATATTTTATGTTTGTCTTATCAGTTTTGGGTGTATATATATCATATATATATATATATATATATATATATATATACATATGCTATGTTGTGTGTGTTCGGTTTGTGTTTGTGTGTGGTATGTGATGTGTGTGTGTCCTTTTCAATTCTAAGTGGATGTGGTTTATCTCATTATTATGAAATATTCTACTATTTATCACAAAGGGATATATTAGCTTTTTTTTGCTTTTTAAAATTTAGATAAGTTAAAATATTTTACATGCTATTGTGTGTCAACGTGCTCGACAGAATTCGTTTCCGACTTTTCTTTTTTTTTAAATTTCTTTATCAGCCAACAATATCTTCTTTTAATTTTTTGTCTTTCTGGCGGGATAATACATTTTTCGTTGATATGGAATTTTTTACAAATGATAAGTCGCGAATCTGCCACGCATAAAACATAAATGACAAAAATCTAAATGATCGATTTTCACATGAATGTTAGAAATAACACAACAAGATTTTCTTTTTTTAAAAAATGATAACATGAAAATGCCGAACTTACAGAATTAAGGCAATTTCTAATCAATTTTTCTCATACACAGCACACATTCCTTTTGAAAATTTCCACATGGTCTCTCTCTTTTTTTGTGCACTTCTCAGCACCAAAGTTTTTGAATGACCAACCTCTGTTCAACCAGGAGTACGGTTTGATTTACCCTATTTTGAATAGACTCAATAACATGTTGCTGATTAGAAATAATTTGTTGCTCTAAACTAATTTTGAGAAAAATACAGATTGTGTACATATATGAAAATTAATTCTGAAGAAATATCTATTTTGACTTTTTTTTTTTTAATTCCCATTTTTTATTAATGCCGCTCATACATTTTATTCTCAAATATATACAAATTATTATTAGGATTTATTTAATCATATCCACTCCAGCACTCCGCTCTCTCACTTAGAAACCAATTAAAATATAATTTAATGAGTTTTTAAAACTGAAATACTTAGGTGCGTATTCTTGCTAGTAAACTAATAATGAGAAAACTTTCCTGAATTTATTTGCAGGCTTTATGCTGTTGTAACTAGCCAATACTTGAGTAGCATTTTTGATTTAATATAAACGTTTCCTTATTTCTACTACTAACACACTCTTCTACCGGATTTTAATAGCATCTCAAACCCTCAAAAATACTCAATTTTTATAGTTCTTTTTATAATGCTCCCTTTCAAAAAAACTAGTAAACAATTTTCTTCAAATAAGACATTTCTCGCTGACGATGACCTAAGGCCGAAACAAGTTTGAGAATAAATAACATATAAGAAAATATTCAACTGTTTGTCTTATTACTTTTTGTTCAATCTATATATAAATATTATTGGTAAATCCTTCTATCTATATGGAGATAGATTGCATTTTTCTGACCGAGATCAAAAACTAAACTCAGTCACGGCTTACGTCACAGATTCCACAATAATCTAAAGCCTTCATTCTATGAAATCTATGTTTAATCAAGTTGAGATATCTTATTATTAATTAAACGATTGGTTTATATATATATATATATATATATATTATATTATATTATATGGCGATATATATATATATATATATAATATATATTATATAAATATATATATATATATAATAATTATATAATTATATCAATGTTCCTATCTATAAAAGCGCCAAGAACAGTACTAATCTAGTAGTCTAAACTTTCTTGAAAAAAAAAAGGCTCATAATTTCGAAATAATTGAATGAAATAAAATGAACTCATCTGCCAGAAATTCTCTATTTATTTCACCCCATAGTTTCACGCAAAATATATATATATATTAATAGAATTTATATATATTATTATATATATATATATATTATATATATATATATATATAAAAACACACACACACCAACATATATACAAATATATAATATACATGAGACTAGCCTAGACACACACACATACATACACACACACGTACACAGCACACACACGCCACACACACACACACACACACACACCACACACACACACTATATATATATATATATAATATATATATATAGATAGATAGATAGATAGATAGATCGTATCAATGGTTTTCGTTTTCGCAAAATTAAGAATATATGATAGAAAATAGAAAATTATATACATATATATATATACATATATATATAATATATACATACATACATATATATATATATATATATAAATATATATATATGATATATAATCGCGACTTTAGGCGATATATATATGTGAGATATAGCGACTTTCAAATACCTTACTTTAATTCTTATGTGTCTAATTTTCTCCGTGCCAGTAACTTCGTTTTTTTAACTTAAACATTTTTAAAGTTTAATAAGTTGTAAGATAATAAAAGTAAATTTTTTTTTAGCCTCATTCTTTATTAAAATAGAATTGTTTAGAATTGTGTAAAAATATATTATTTTTAAACTTTTTTTTTCGCATAACGGTTTGTTTAAATAAAATAATCGGTGTAAAAACAAAAAATGACGCCCTCTATTCTTATGTACCTGTGTAACGATAATATTTCATTACAACTAATTTCTTGTTTTAAAATTTGAGAAGCATGTTTGTTTATCAAAAGGCTTTTGGAACATAAGCGTTTGTTTTTTTTTCAAAAAGACGTGACTAAACAGAATCGATTTTTAAAAAATGTTATTGTCCACTGTGGTTTGTTATTTAATTATTATTCAATTCTTTCAGTTAGATTTATTAAAAGTTTATTTTAATTTAGGAAGGAAAATAACGTTATTTGCGGAGATATATTTTCTGTATCAGTTTGACTTGGATGATAGACGTCAGCCACGAACAATGTAGACGGAAAGTATTGGTTTATTTATTTATTATATTTATTTTTTTTTTTTTGTACTGATCTGAGTATGTAGAAGCAGGAAATTTTATGTAGGGATTGAGATAGTACTTTAGCACGTCTCACTCACTCACATTATAGTGATCTGGGATTTTGTAATTCTGTTCAAACAGATTGAGAAGGGAGCCTGAACTACTGTTTTGAACCCCAACTCTAAAATTTTCGGGTGTTTTAATTTTTTTTGTAGTTGTTTTGTGCTAAGCGAGGATCTAGTTTAATTTCGTTGGTGCACACCGAATGACTATGCTCCGATGTGTATAAGAGCGATTAAAGAGTTATTTTAATGAGAGTTGCGCAGATGTGTGCTCAGTGTTTTTCCTGCTGGTATAAGAGTTGTATAGTAAATCGATCCCGCATATCGGAATCCGCTTATCTTAACATGTTGGGCGTGAATTTGCACAAAGGTGGCAAAAGTTAAGGATGACAGCAGAAAAAAGCAGACCACACATTTTGGTAATAAACTGGATTTGGAAATGTTTAGGGTGTTGGGGTTAGGCGTGTTAGACGGCTTGGGGTTGGGTAGATTCTGGAGGGTTATATAGGAGTGCGATTAGGTGGGTTTACACTGGTGAAATAAATAATTTTGGGTTCCGTTTTTTTTCTGGCCACCCTGAAATTTGAACACCTTTGCGCAAGTTCAGTTCGGGCGGTTGTCCGATATGGATCGCTTTACTATAAACTTATAGGGGAAATGAGCACCCCTGAAAACTAAAAAAATAAATAACTTTTAAAGAATTTTTTTTTAAATCTGATAGTTGGTGTGTAACGATAATATCCATTGAAGGAAAAATAAAAAAATAAAAAAATAAACAATTTTAGCGTTCCGATATGGGGGATCGTTTACGAAATTATACCGGGGAACTGAGCACCTGAAAACTCGAAAATAAATTAACATTTGATATAATTACGGTTCTCTCATTTTTACAGTCTGATCGATTAGTGTGGGCAGTCGATAATAATCATTGGAAGAAGAAAAAAAAACTAAATTTGATAGATTTTATAGATAGAGTAAAACCAACATGCAATACGGCCGGGTGTTAGAAAGGTTAGAACTTTTGAAAAGTTATAGGTGCACGAGACGCGACTGTCATGGGGGAGTGGGAGTTAAAATTCAGTTTATTTTTAACAGCGCCCGAAGGTTCTCTCGATGAGCTTTCGATAACTGAAGTTTAATGTGAGATATATAATATGGATTAGTGATTTTAGCGAATGTCACTATTGTGTGTGACCTGTAGTAGATAGTTTAACTGTGTCCTAGATTTCATTTCAAATTGTTATGTTATTGCGTCCTTATAAGCGAGGACTGCTTGATGATATTTAATTACTCTAATTGTGAGATGTATGAACGTCCGAATTAAAGTGTTTTGGCATTTTATGGCATTGTGTTTGTTTATTAGCGTTGTAATTGATTGTTAGTTAGAATTTAATCAGTGACATAGTTTTAAAGGTACAGACAAATTGATAACTGAATCTGCTCTATCAAAAAGATTTTATGTATTTATTGAAGAAAATGTGTTAAAAGAATCTTATATTTTTGACAGATGTACCAAATAAAATTTAGTTGAAAATGAATTCATAAACTATATATTTTTTATTTCCCCCGATTAAAAATGATATTATGTATGATTGGTTCGCTTTAAGAATTGATTGACAGTATCATTACATAAGAGTTTGATATATAGAAATACCATCTCATTCGTACGACTGATATTACTAAATCGTTTCTTAAATGTAAAATAAATGGGTGAATGCTTATTTTTTTTCAAATTTGTTAGAAATAATCCAAAAACAATAAAATATCATTTTGTATAGTTTAATTGGTTGAAATTCAATTTTATTATTAAATTATTAATATACGAATTTTTGGTGTCATAGGAGAAGTTAACTTTCATGTGTCCTCATTCAAAGTGTGTGTTTACTTTTGACTCCTTTTAATGATTTGATGATTTTAATTACCTATAAAAATCATTAAATGCTAATAATAGTGAATAAAGTTTTGGCATATTTTGGAATTGATGTTTTTTTATTACTTTAATTAATTTTATTAAATTTTTACTTAGATATACCCATCTGACATTTAAATCCCACTCCGATCATGTATATTTTTTAAAGTTTAATTGTTATGCTAGTAGTATAAATGGAAAAGAGTTAAAGCCTTTTCCAATGGTTTCGGTCTAAATGATTAAAACATAAAATCATTTAGAGTCGAAACCATTGTAGACCTTAATTCTTTTCAAAACAATTCGGCACATATTTTTGATAATTTGTATTAATATCAACCGAGCGCACACATAATCGTTAAACCGCCACCCCCAAACTGTAGTGTGATTGAGGAGGAACGTATGATATTATACAGGGCATTAGTTTGTGATTATATGTAGAGACTCACTACAATATTGGCTACTAGAGTGCACAGGTATATATATCTATTATATATATATCAAGTTAATCATAATATATATATATATATATATATAGTATTATGATGGAAGAATGGTGGTAAAAATACCTTCACCCCGCTATCGAGTCGCGGCTTGTAATCTTCTTCAATGTTTGTTGGATCAAAAACGTGCAATACTCGCAAAGGAGATAAAGTATAAAGGACGGAATCTGTTGATGAGGAGGGCTTCTCAGTATAGCCAGTTGGCGATTTTGGCATCCTCATTCAATGAAATTGCAACTGGCTTACTCGAACCTCCTCATAAACAGATATTCCGTCCTGGTCTTTGCATACAAAACATTTTATACTTTACGTTTTTTGATCCAAACCAACATGGAAGAAGAATACAACCGGACTCGATGGGGATGGAAGGTAATTTTTTACACATGACTTCCATCACAATATAGTATATATTATATATATATTATATATATATATATATAGTATGATTTACTATAATATCTTGACTTAGAAATATATATATATATTATATATATATATTATATATAATTGACTTGAGAAATATATATATATATATATAATATATATATAGATATAATATATATATTATACTAACAAGACTGAGCAAATCCAACTTTGCAGCTAAAAGGCGTTTTTTCTATGCATACAAATGATATAAAACCTATCTCAAAATATTATCTTTCATAAATCTAATCAATGTTTGAAAAAGAAAATCCCCGCTTCATTGCTTCTAATTATCGTAATTTACAATTTGAGTCAAAGACCGACCAATCTTGTCATAAGTAGAGTTTACCATTTCTCACCATCTCTCACACAGATTCTAGACTATATGTAAAAAATAGAAGGATAAGAATGAGAGAGAAACACATTACTGTGCTTTGAAAAAAAATATTTGTAGCTGCGGCTGACTGTTGACTGAATTTAACCCTCTCTCCCTCTCTCTCTCATCTCCTCCCTCTCTCTTCTCCCTCCTCTCTCTCTCTCTTTCTCTCATTATATATATATATATATATATATATATATATATATCTTGTTATTTGTTACTACAAATAAATTTCATGGGAAGCCTAAATGTTTTTTGAACAAATACTTTAGTCCCCGCTCCAGAAAATAATTTAAACAAAATCAGGGAATTATCGGTTTTAATAAAATTTTCAGTGTTTATTATCAAATGAATGATTTTATAATGCATGATTTATTTTATTTCAAAACTTTCTCATTTTTTTCAGGTCACTTAATTTTGACCCCCCCCCCTTATGTGGGGCGTAACATTTTTGCGCAGTTGTCATTTCTGTAGCTAAATTACAGTATAGATAAGAGATAAAAGACCAAGTTATGAATAGAAACAACAAAATTGTTTACGGTGGCTTTTCCTATGCGAGAACAGTACCGAAAATCGGAAAAATAAGAATGTAAAAAAAAAACAATAATTAATTTAATTTTTTGGAGATTTCTTTTTAACTCATTTCGTAATTATTTAATTATCTTATAAAAGACCAAAAAATATACATTCGATATTTTTTCTTAAAAAGGGGGATAAATTTTCATAGAAGTTTTTCCTCAAGACTATTACTTTTTGTATCTTAAAATAAGGTTTGCATTAGATTAGATATATATTTCTAGAAACTAACAATATAACATTTTAAAAATTAAGCATCAGGTTTTCATATTTTTAATTCTAATAAGAATTTTATATATTAATTATTCATAGGCAAAAATACTAAAATTAAAGTTTTGAAATAGAAATAACTGATGCTTTTTAAATTCATTTAATTGATAAATCAATACAGAGAATATCATTAAAATCGGATAACTCTCCGCTGATTTTTGGTAATTTATTTTGGGCATCGCAAATATTATATTAAGTTTGGTAAAAAAGCCATTTATAAGCTACTTGTAAACCAGGGGTCTCAGACCAAAAACGATGGAAAGCCGAAAATTGTTTTAAATGTTTTGTTTTTTTAAATTGATTTGTTAATGATATTGTTTCTTTTTTTTATGGATGGTCATTACTGTAAACTACTCCATCATTTTAGACAAAAGTTTAACCTTTAAATAATTGGATTTAATTAATTTTAAATTCGTTTTTTAAAACAAAAAGAGTTCCTGTCGCGAGCAGCGCCATACACAAACTTATGGACATCCTACTATTAATTATAAACGACAAAATATACATCATATTTGTTCTGTTCTAAAAAGAAGGGGTCCCTAAATTTTTCAATATCGTGTGTTCCTAAAAAAGTATTAGAGTAGGCATAGATAAACTAAGTAGTTTTTAGAATAGATATTTTGTTTTTTAGAATATGAAAATAGGAATTTGAAACTTAAAATTAGGCGTTCATATATATTAAATGATAATTCTAAATATTATATTTACCTAGAGTAAATACCTAAATTAAGTCAGAAAAGTTTTGAAATAAAATACTATGCATTAAAAATTCATTTATTGAAACATTTCATTAAAATGGAAAATTGCCTGATTTTATTTTACATTAAGCTAGCCAGAATGAACATCTCGCACCCTGGGATGGGATATCGTTGAAACTTCGGCGTCTGGCACTGACCTGTTAAATCTCATAAGTATTAATCATCTTAGACAACAGCAACACTTGAAGCAACCTTTTTAAGTCTCCATAACCTCGCAATATACGCGGGCAACTGCCTACAGTCAGAAAACAGCAACGTTCACCGTAAGTGACTTGTCGGCAAACATTTTTGCACAGCTCAGAATGGCGGAGACATGGAATAAACTGCCTGCAATCTGTTTGTAAGGCTGCGAGCACTGGCAATCTATCAAAGCCTCCATGGCTATGTTCGGCTCGCTCTGAGTCGAATGTAGTTATACCTGATGGCCAGACATGAATACGAGGTTACTCACATCGCACTCACTAATCTGTAGCTGTTGGTCGACCGAGCTGCACGTAGAAGTCCTGATCACAAGACGTACATTTATAGTGCTCTGTGAGCTGTTACTTGCATGACTTATTGCTAGTCTGGAAGTAAGCGTCTATTGTCGGGTGACTCTTATGGAGCACACCGGAGATACACAATAACATTTCGAATCTCAACTCCTCTGATATCGGTGATTTTCTGTAATATATATGAGATATGTGTAGCATTCTCACTCGACTGGTTGGATCACTTGGTGGCAGTTTAGCAGTTGATGGTGTGGTATTGAAATTTTTCTTTTTTTTTTTTTTTTTTTATTTTTTCTGGTTAGTCTTTTCTGCGTGTTGGGCTCCTGTATTTGGCAGCCAAATTATTCCTGGTTGGTGAAGTTCAGTTGGGCTCAGATGAAGAAGAAGGATTGGCAAATGGCCTTAATGGCTGGACAGCTGGAGGCCATTGAAAAGCCTTGGAGCAAACATCGTGAAAAAGGGACTGATACACATACCTATTATATTCCTCCTCTAAATTTATCTTGAGTTATGATGAGATAATCACCCACTCTTGTATTTCAACTTAATTAATCTAATACAAATAGTATTTAACAGTTTATTAATACGAAAGTAGAGCTACATTTCTAATTATTGGGAAAAAGTATACACTGATTCAACGGATTATGTTGTTGAGGGGAGCATGTGTATAGGAACATGAGATGTTCTTGTCGAGGAGTTGTACAGATCGCATTAAGACGAGTTGTTATAGTGTGTTAGAGCACGTTGAGGAAAATCGTATGAGGTGTTATGATTATATTAGTATTCTCCGATCTAATAGTATTGATTGTTTGATTATGCTTTTTTAGCTTATGATATTAGTTAGTTACAGAAAGATGTATTTATTATATTTTTGTGTTTTATATTTATGTTTTCTATATGATGGTGAATTATATTCGACGTGACTTAGATGAATATGCTATTTATAGGATGTTGTGTTTTTTTTAGATCTGTAGTATGATTATAGCTCTAGTTTTGCTTTTCTTATGGAAAATGAAGGGTAAAATCTATTTTAAATTTTCAGGATAGTAGTTTAAATTCTTTATTTCATCTAACAAAGTTTTCGTTTCTGTTGCTTAAAGTTTAAAAAAACAATTTTTTTAAATAAGTTTTTGGCTGGCATTTTCTTTCAAACTACACGCTGCTCAAGACGAATCTCTGCTTGTGGTAAGCTGGAACAGGCAGCAAGAGGCATTGGTCTCTACATGACATTCCTGATAAAACAGTTTATGTGTTTTAATAAAAGATGGGACATCTGCAATTAAGTTATTGCAAGCCTCTGACATTAGTAGGCAAATTCATAATACCTTGTAAGCAATATCTCTCTACTGAAAACAATGTCAACATATGCTAATAACGCATGGACTGCTGTTGAACAGGTTTATTGACCATATGGAAATCCTGATCTGATAAAATAAAATGGGAAGATTCTTCCGAGCTGTAGCCAATTCAGTACTAACTGTGTGGTTGCCACCAACTTGGACTCTTAACAAATGCCCGGAGAAAAAAGCTAGATGGGAATGATACAAGGATGTTTACATGCTGTTCTAAACAAATCCTCGAAGGCAGCAGCATACAAATAGGTTACTGGACGTTGTGTCTCATTATCGCATCTCTGCTAAGCTGAGCAATAAAGACGAGCATCGTAGAGGCATACTGTTTGTGTCTGCTGGAAAGAAGTTAAGGGATGAAACTCCTATGCAACATTTTCCTAGTGGAACTCCTATACGGGGAACATATCAGTGTGGCTGACAAGCAAAAGACTGTGTCACATTTCATCAGCACCCTGCCAGTCACTAGATGCCCCTAGAAGACTTACGCAAAGCAATGGTCGATAGGGCAGATTGTGAGAAGAGAGACAAGGGAATCTCTGCTGTTGGCTGGGAGAGCACAATAGTAAGTCGATGAGGTGTTCATGTAATTTTACGCTATGGATCTGTCATAATTACACCACAGTGTTGGCTGACAAGCAAGAACTTACATATTGACGAGTGCGCACGCTCCTATGCGCACTCGAGTGCGACTCACGGACAGACTTACCAAAAGCAGATGTGCGATAGGGAACAGAGGTGAGAAAGAGAGTCAAGGGAATTCTGGCGGTATCTGGGAGTATACTCGCCAGTGTACCAGTATCGAGAGTCTATGTATAGAGCCTCTCACACGCTATAGTAGTGTCTTTTGAAATTTTTTATTAGAGAATTTAATATTGTGTGTGAATAGAACGCGTATGCGTATAGATATGAATATGGTGAAAGTCTATTCTAACATATAGCATGTGATGAAGGAAAAGATGTGTAAGGACGTCAAGTTTTTATTATTCTCTAAAGTTTGTAAATGCGGGAACAGATGAAAGTGAAATACCTATGTATATCTAGTTGCTCTTTGATATATATTTGGTAAGGTGTATGTATAAGTATTATCTTAATCATTAATTTGCCGCCAAAAGTTTCTATATGATCTCAGCCTAGTATAATTTATAAGACCTGACTCATTGTGTCGATTATGTAGCATGTGCCAGCAAAGCTCACGCACTTCTCTTTCATAGAAGCAATTACTCTCTAGATAGTACGTGGGGGTAATAAGAAGAGTATGATACGAGTAGAGTATGGATGTATGTGATGGCTCATAATACCACTCGATATAGACGCCACTCATACTAGAGAGATGGTGGGAGCGCACGAGGCAACAGAATGCTTGATAGGTAGACCATGTGCAGTGAGTTGTGACTTATTTAGAATTTAAGTAAGAGGTGTGTTCGATGGGTGGTTGAGAGGCTCGAATGCATTTGATCTGCTTAATATGTTTATTAAGATAGTGAAAGTTCTAATAAAAGTGATAACATAGTTGATTTAGTAAGAACACATTTCAGATGAGAAAAAGTTTTTTAATTTCTCCTAAAGTTTTAAATAACAAATCGTTTAAATTACTATAAAGATTCTCGTGTAATATATGTTTGTGTTATGTGTGAGGTCATTTTTTATTAATCATTTTATCATTTGATCTCCTATTAATCCCCAAAGACAATGTTTTTTTTTTATTTATATCCATGTATTATTTTTAAAAATACTCTTTGGTGTTTGTATGTAGCCAGCAAAAAAACCAGATTTTTATTAGAGCAATTTCTGAAAGAATAAAAAATATCCATTTAAATTTGTAACAGAACAATTATTTAAATCATCCAAATTTTTTGATATAATGAGATATATACAAACTTACTTATCTATACGAAATTTCACCTCTAGGTAACACGTGAAGATTCTTGAATAGAGAATAAGTCGTCGTCCTTGCTCCCTCGCCACTGTTCTTTTATAACTCGGTCCGGCCGAGACGTACAAATCTCGTCTGAGCAGACGAGACTTGCCACTATAAATCGCCGCCTTCAAGCGGACACCACGAGTTTTATCCGCACAATGTGGACTCGTCACATGGTCCGGCCACAACGTGCAACATGCAAACCCGCTTGTTCTTTCGATCGACAGACGCTTGTTGATCATGCGATCAGCGTGTGGTAATTAGTTCATGTATACATACGTCTCTCGCCTCTCTCTCGTGTCAGCAGTACGAAAGTATCTTATGTATATCTGCAGAGAGATCAGTCAATATCATCATGGATTATTGTTCAAGGGCAAACGCGTACAAGTTCGAACGGGTATACTAATTTAATATATATAATTTCAGGGTTCTCTTGATTTTGTTACGAGTAACCTTAACAATTGTTTGGAAATACTGTTCCTGACCTTGTCCCCGCCGGACAAGGTCAGGAAAAGTATTTCCATAACAATGAATTTGCGGCCCACTGGATCAAGTAAAGTAAATTAATAGCTGTTTGATCCGCAGTGGGGCTAGTCTCCCAGGCATACCTGCCCCACTTGGATTTAAAGGGCCCAGGCTGGGTTTATTGCTCCAGCGTCTGAGGCACCGCCCCTTGAGGGGAATGCCGACGAAGAACGAACACAATTTTTTATGCGCCCACGTGTCAAACGAGACCTTGTGTACCAGCGCTCATAATTGGGATGCGAAGGCAATACCTCTCCCCCCTTACAATTGTTAGGAAGTATTGGTCTTGGGAATGGAATTTATAAAAACATGGACTAATTTTAATTTTTATTTTTTAGCTTTTTAAATTGGCAGATAAAGCATGAAGTGAAAAGTTGAGAAAAAATAAATAAACATTTTTGATCTGAAGCCAAATAAAACTGGAAGACAAAGAGTCTTGGTGCTTTATATAATAATTTGAAATTTTATTGTGTACGAGTTACTCAGGTGCCCACAACTCATCAAAGTCTCATGTCAAGTACACAGAATAATGTATTAGTGTCACGGAACATGAACAGTTTCACAGTAGTAATATGCATGTATGTGTGCATTATGTATGTGGAGAAGTGGCTCAGGTATAAGTGTCGGCGGACTACAGGACAGCATGGGATGGCTTTGAAAGACTCAGTGTTTTCGGCAAGCGCTACACAGACCGCGGGCAGCTTTATTCCATGTCTCCGCAACTCTGTGACGTGAAAAAATGTTTCGAAAGTCACGTGAGCGCTGCTGTTTTCTGACTTTGTAGGCATGCCACGTGTGTTAGAACAGATGGAGATCAAAAGGTGCCTTAGGTTGCTTTTGTTAAAGATGATTCAATGACGCTTTTATGAGCAATTTACCAGGTCAGTTGGGCCCAAAGATGCGTTGTGTGATGGTTATATGGGAGTAGTGGATATCGCGGTGAATTGCCTCTCACATGCGATCTGAGTAGAGTCGACGCACCCGGGAGTGTAATTGGGGCCACGCAAGAGTGTGTAGGTTTCGATACGATGTATTGGGCCAGTATTCGATGTGATAGTCACGTTGAGAAATAACTCCGTGGAACCGGTTGATACGTCGTATTGTGTGGTTTTAACGAATCGTTATAACGATCACTCGCTCACTGTGTTTCTCTATGATCTGATTCTTTTTTTCTTGTGTATTTAGTGCTACAGTGATGACACGATGAGTAGGAGACTCCAGCTTTGTAGCACTAGATGTCATTGACATATAAGGTGAAGAGTCGCGGTGATTCCCGATGATATGAGATGGAGTAGTGTTTCTGTGTGATATAAGATTAATTGTGGACACAGCCGCGAAGAACTCACTCTCTCGTAGGTAGTTCCTATCATCTGATGGTATCGACGAGCTCATATACAGCGAGGATCAGGTATGCTTTCGAGGAAGGTACTGTCTAGACGCGTACAACGTAGACTAAACACATTTTGGCTATGTTAAGATAGTGTGACGCACTCTCATCGCTGTATCTGTGTTACGAAGGAAGTGATAGCATATGTGACGAAGATGTGGTAGAGAGACGTGAGCGAGAGAGTAGTTGTCATGAGCAGAAGTTGTGCGGAATCACGCACACACACACTCTTTGGCTTATTTTCAAATAAATCTCCCATTTTTGTAAAACCCATTTTCCCCATTCAAAAACCCACACGCTCCTCTCTCCTCACGCTTTAGAATAGAGATTCTTTGGACTGAGTTCTAGCCGTTACTCAGATCAGGGCTTTCCAATGATTGCTTAAAAGTATCTTGTTCGCGATACAGAAGGAATTTCTTTGAGGAGACAGTAAGAAGGATGGGAAGCTAACTGTTCCAACTACACTAGACTGATTAATTTCTACTAGTATATACTGTAGTATAAGAGGCCTTGTACTCTCTGA
>CM042144.1:124492759-124684265 GCA_023376005.1 Doryteuthis pealeii | reverse complement strand
GAGAGAGATAATAGAATAGCCATTACAGACAATCATACCGCCCCCACACTCGCTATCACGCATAAAACTAAGATCACCATTCATTCGATACCTTAAAAAACACAACAGAATATTATCTTTACAATTAACGCAGCTAGAAGAAATAACACTGCTATAACAATGATGTTGCAGTCCATGCAACCACATGTGAAGCCTGAAGCCGAAAGAGGTAAACTTCACTTTCTGTCTATACCTTTTTCCCAACTACAAGTATTATCTTAAAAAATACAAACAGAATTCTTCATCAAATAATCTTTCCAACTGTACATATTTCCTTCTATTTTTTGTTACATTCATCAGTATACCTTTATTTGTTTTAAACATTGTTGGGTAATTTATGAGGAAGTGCATCCCAGTCTCCTGCCTCAAAATTGCTACCGGTGACTATTAAATAACAACCCAGCTCAGTCTATTCAAAACTTTCCATCTTCATATCTATCTATCTATCTCAATTTGTTCATATTTATCTATATTTATTTTTATACTAAGTTTTTTTTTTATTCATGTTTGTTTAATGTCTTGTTTTTTTAGTTTAAAATAACAAGAATTGCGACAAAAAGATCCGACCCCCCCCCAATACATTTACTTGTCGAAAATATCTATCTATCTCCATTTGTTCATATCTATCTGTATTATTTTTGTTTGTTTATCTATTATCTATCTCAGTCTATTCCAAACTTATATCCATCTTCATATCTAAACAAGAATTCGACAAATTATGATAAATAAACAAGAATTACGACGAGCTTGGGTTGTTATTTTGATTGTCACTGGTGTAGCAATTTTCGAGGCAGGAGACCGGGACGCATTCTCATAAATTACCCATTGTTGTTTGTGTTTTTCGATTTTTTAGGACTGTTATCCTCATCTTTGTTGTGATATATTGATACACAATGATTTGACCGTTGTACTCTCCGGCCTTCTTCAGGTGTACTTTGTTTGTTCAAGCATAGCCATGATTCAACCTGGGAAATCATTTTACCACAATCAAAATTACTGATACTGTTGTTTAACGTCTTTATTTGGTTCCATTTCCAACAATTCTCTCTCACTCAAGAAAAAGAAGAGATAAAAAGAAGAAAAAGAAGAAAGAAAAAGAAGAAAGGGAAAGAAGAAGAAAGAAAAAGAAAAAGAAAAAAGAAAAAGAAGAAAGGAAAAGAAAAAAGAGAAGAAAAAGAAGAAAGAAAAAGAAAAAGAAGAAAGAAAAAGAAAGAAAATGAAGAAAGAAAAAGAAGAAAGAAAAAGAATAAGAAACAAGAAAATAGAAAAGGAATATTTTGAGCGAAACAAGGTGTTGAAGAACTTACAAAAATCTCATTCAAATAATGACATCAATGTTTGTTTGTTTTTTTTTTGTTTTTTTTGCATGCCATCAATCTGATAAGCATCACAAGAAGTATTACATTGTTTGCCTTTTCACTTTTTTTGGATTGTTTGGTTTGTTTTTGTTTTGTTTTACAGCATTAACCTCAGTGGGTCATTTAATGCAATAAGTTTTGAAATAAATCAATTCTTAAGGATAATACAATTTTTTTATAAATACATTTTTCTATTTAACCCATAGATGGGACCCTAACAGGTACTACCACTCCGGGTCAGAGTGGACCAGGGAGCAATGGTGATGAAGGGGTGCTCCACATTCCCAAACCTCAAACCTGGAACCTCACCATCAGATAGAGTTTTAACATCATTCCAGGACATGTAGACACGCAGCCACCGCCTTCTAGCACCCATATGATAAAAAGGGGTTGGGGCTTGCCATAAGGGCATAGGGTTGGGAAAATCATATAGGTGCTAGGGTTGACGTGACCAGCTGATTGATCGAGGGGCCTCTCCGACGCCCGTCTAGCCCAAGATAGGGCCAAAGTGGAGTATTGCATGTCATGAACTGCTCATCCACCTGGGCTCTATCTTAAGCATCACGGGTCGCCACCCACGGCCAACAGGTGGCCCATTGGGGGAGTCTTACCCCTTGTAAAGGTGCAGTCGGTGCATTCTACGCCCAGCTGCAGGGCGGTCTTTTTTTGAAATGTTGTATTCATGAGTACACCTTCCTTGTTTTAAAACCTTATTTGTTTGACTTTTCACTATTTACTCTTTTCACCCGCTCTGTTTCCAACTCTTGCATTACCATGCACATTGTATACATCTATACCTCTCAGTTTTTTCTCTTTTTTTTTTTTTTTTTATATGTGCATATATTCAAACTGTATTGACTTATTTTCAGTTTAAGCTTCAGTATATGAGACATTCCACTTTTTTTTCTGTTCTACATTGTCCTCTCTAACTTAAAGAATATTCTAGTGAAATAAGGCTAACATGCTTTTAAAGTTGTGAATGATTAAAAACAGCCCAAAAGATTACCAAATTAATTACTTCATCCTTGAACTATATGAAAAGGAAAGAAAATATTTAGTCAATGTAGAAATGTAATATCTCTATTCATAGGTCTAATTAAACTTTCTTTTTTTTGTGACATATATAGATATTGAAATCTGCTTATATATAAAATATGATATATATATATATATATATATATATATATATATAATCAATGGTAATATTATGGGTTTACACTCATAACTTGAAGTTTCATGATAATCCAATCATCAGATGAGTTCAATGGTTGAGATCTTAAAAACCAGTCGTGATATGGTTGAGATTTTAAAATCCATATAATATATATATATATGTATGAAATTTTTTAAATCTAAAAGACTAAAATTATGGTCTATTATTTGGAGTTTTGCATGTAGCATATTATCAACCTTTTTTGTTTTAAACTTATTCGACATTGAGTAATTTATACACTTTTCTTACATTTCTTAATCTTTATAATCAATATATATTAGGACCTTGAAGAAGTTCTCACTGTTTCCACAGATGGCGTTCCCAGAACTGTGTGTCATTTCAGATGGTAAAACATCTATAAAGAAGTACTATTAGCAAGCTTGAAATTCAGTGAATGTCATTTCACCAAAGTCTAAACAATTTTTGGTTTTGGTTTGTTTTGTTTTACGGCATATCAACCTCAGTGGGTCATTTAATGCCGATAAAGTTTTGAAATAAATCAATTCTTAATGATAATACAATTTTTTTATAAATACATTTTTCTATTTAACCCATAGATGGGACCCTAAAGGTACTACCACTCCGGGTCAGAGTGGACCAGGGAGCAATGGTGATGAAGGGGTGCTCCACATTCCCAATCCAAAACTGGAACCTCACCATCAGATAGAGTTTAACTCATTCCAGGACATGTAGACCCTCAGCCACTGCCTTCTAGCACCATATGATAAAAAGGGGTTGGGGCTTGCCATAAGGGCAATAGGGTTGGGAAAATCATATAGGTGCTAGGGCTTGACGTGACCAGCCGATTGATCCAAGGGGGCCTCTTCGACCGCCCGTCTAGCCCAAGATAGGGCCAAAGTGGAGTATTGCATGTCATGAACTGCTCTTCCACCTGGGTTCTATCCTTAAGCATCACGGGTCGCCACCCATGGCCAACAGGTGGCCCCATTGGGGGAGTCTTACCCCTCTGTAGAGGTGCAGTTAGGTGCATTCTAATGCCCCAGCCGACAGGGCGGTTATAAGTTGTGATGTGATGTGTTTATGTAATAATTTGTAAAACAGGCTCTTTTTTCATGATTATGTAAGAAACAGAGTTTTCTGAACTGTTTTTTTTTTTTTGTTGTTTCTTTTTTTTTTTTTTTTTTTTCAAAATTTAAACTTCTGTGCGTTAGGTTTGGTTTGCTTTCTTTGTTTAATGGCATATCAACTTTCATAGGTTATTCAATGTCAAGGCCATTCTTGTAGAACAGTAATAGTATTATTATACGTTTACTAAGTCTGAAAGTGAACATAATAGCATGACTGAAATTCAAACTTGCTATGATGTCACAGTTTAATTTGTTAACAACTACATATTGGACACTCCCTTTTGTGTGTATATATATATATATATATATATTATATTATATATATTATATATATATATATATTATATTGGTATGTTGGTTGGTTTTGAAGGCTGTCACAATGCAAGTGTAAAAAAAAAGAAGGTAACTATGATGTTGTTTGTTAACCTGTTACTTTATTCTTAATATTTCAGGATGAAATAGGATTTTTCATCCTGAAATATTAAGAATAAAGTAACAGGTTAACAAACATCATAGTTACCTTCTTTTTTTTACACTTGCATTGTGATAGCCTTCAAAACAAACCAACAACCAATATAAACACAATGCTCCAAGCAAATTACAAAACTTCTATATATATATATATATATATATATATATATATATATATAGAAATAAAAATGGAACTTAATCCAACAGTGTGAAATTGATATGTTGAAAAAACAAAAGATGTTTACAAAAGCATGGGATCATCAGGAGAGAATGTGCAACCGTTTCGGGGCCTTCCTCTCAACAGTTTTAAAAAGCAACATCGGACCCCCCCCCTTCACTGATGTGAGGTCCCTCGGAATATCTGTATCTACCGCATTGGATCGGTCTTCAACAAAAAATAAGACGGGATGAAATGACCGTTAGAAGAAAGAATGCGTAAAACAGAACGCTGCTAGTCAAAAGTTGGAATATTTTTTTTTTTTTTTTTTTTAAATCAAAAAAATGCACTGTCAGTATTAAAAATAAATTCATTTTATTTTTAATTTTAAAAAAATCAGAAGCATTATAGTTTATAATATTTGGAGTATTACAAACAATTTTGATATTTTAATATCCACTTTTTATATAATTATACACTTTTTAAATAATTTTACATCAGGCTCTTTTGAGTCTTATTATAAACTATAATGCTTCTGATTTTTTTAAATCAAAAATAAAATTCATTTTATTTTTAATACAATTAATGCAATTTTTGTTGCTTCTCTTAGAGTATAACATCTTCTAAAAAATTTCTCCTAATAACTAATGTTGAACTAATTGAAAACAAAAAAAAAAAAAAATAAATAAAAGAATTATTCCTATTTATTTATTCTATCGTGTTTTTGCAATAAATATTTTATTTTTCTTGCACCCATTATTTTACAATACTAAATATATTTTCTTTATTTTAATATTCACTTCAATGTGTATATTCTAAAAGTTTTTATTTTGTGAGAATGTTTAGTTTTAAAGTGGGGGCTCGTTTTACAATTGACCGTAATTTTGTTTTTTCGTCAACGATGATTAAAATCTGACGTTTTTATTTTAGAGTAGCAAAGCCAAAAAGAAAAGAAATAACAACAAAAGGTAATACTCAACTTTTTACTTGTAAATTCCTACCATAAAATTAGGCTTGGGCATTTTTTTGGTAGGAATTTACGAGTAAAAACGAACCCCCACTTTAAAACTAACCATTCTCACAAAATAAAAACTTTTAGAATATACACATTGAAGTGTATTTAAAATTTTGAAAATATATTTAGTATTGTAAAATAACGGGTGCAAGAAAAATAAAACATTTATTGCAAAAACACGGACATAAAATGAGGGTTAAGTTTATTTTATGGTAAGAATAAACGAGAAAACTGTTCTTCTTTACCGCTAAATAAATAAATCACTATCACATAACATGTTGCAGTCGAAGGTGTATGGTGAAAATGTTTTTTTGAAATTAATCCGTTCTAGGTTCAACCGATTGAATTTTAACCAACTTTTCTTTTTAACTATCACGTTCCTCTTTTCTATTTAAAGGGAAGCAACTTTGATTAAAGTTCTTTTACAGAAATGTAATAGTAAAGAGAGTAAGTAAAATTACTTTTTTTTTTCAAAAAATATAAAAAGTTATTTATTTTATTTTAATAACACAAAAAAGTGAACCAGGAAAAAAAAAAAAAAAAAACACACAAAAGAAAAACATAACAAATAGTTTAGATATTTTTATTGCAATAATAATTGTATTAATTAGCCAACTGATTTAATGATGGAATATTCAAACCTTGAAAAAGCAATTAAAACTAGTCACAGGATCAGACGGATTTGGGACTTTACTTATCAAATAAAAAATAATAATCAACAGAGTACACAACATTCAAAAATTAATACAAGGTTGAAATTATTTTTATTTTTTTTCTCATTATGACATCATTTAATAAAAATGAATTTTTTTTTTCATAATTGAATGTTTTTCAATATGGGAGACTAGATAAAAAATTTTAAAAATCAAATTTAAAAAAATCACTGACCTAATAAATAACAAGATTTAGAAAAAACAAACAAAAAAAAAACAAAAAAACTACTGATCTGTTTTACTAGTTTTAATAGCTTACAAAAAAAGCAAACTCCACATTCAGGAAAAAAAAAAGTATTCAAATATGTGGTATGTTCTTTTTAAATCTGAGCTTCAGTTGGACAGATTGTTTGCTCAGAGGTGGTGGTAGTGGTGGTGATGGAGGGTCTAGGATTCTGGGTAATTACAGTCCACCCTAAAAAGGGTGTCTAGGTTATTCATTATTCTTTAAATAAGTTTTAAAACGTTGGTGACCATCTCTCCAATTCCATCAAAAATTTCATGAATAGCAGTTTCACACATGAAAGCTGGAGCGGTTACAATTTTGTTGGCAGCATCAATATGGGCCTCGTAAGATATCAGTCAAGGTAAAATAACAAATTTGTCTGAAAATTATTAGTATTGAATAAGTAAATAAAAACAATATCAACATTGTAGAAACCCATCAAGAACCAAAGATAAAGGTGACATTTTTTACTGCTTTATTTGAGATTCATAAATGAGGGTCATTCAATAAAGAAGGTGAATTTAAAAAAAATTTTTTGAGGCTATTCAAAATGGCAGAAAATATACAGAGTGCTGTCATCTAATTTTTGGTGGCTGAGAAGTGCAAACCATATAAAATGTTATGTGTATGGAGAAGCAGGTTTTAGAAAAAAATCTTTACAAATGGGCTAAATTGTTTGAAAAATTGTAAATGGTGAATTCAGTTATGTGCTCACTTTGGCTGACAGAGTTACAATAGTGGGAATTTCTGTGGATACAATACACAAAAATTGCACCTGATGACCTTGCCTTTTCTAAGGTCAGTTGTGGTTGGGTTTGTGATTGTCGTGAGGAAGATACGCGACATCATGCACGAAAGCGTCCGCGATTTGCATGCGCGTGTTGTGGAGCAGTTTGGAAGCGTGCTGGGCCATGGTGCGCTGATGCAAATCTGAAACTCTGCAGATTACCCAATCGGTCGCCTCGCCGTAGCCTATATAATGAGTGTATCGGAGGCTTGGGCAGTCGTTCATAAACTTTGCGAGAAATGTTTGCTGCCAGGTCCGTACAAAGGTTGTGAAGTCGGTTCTCAAAATGATGACACCAGAGAACAAGGCCTTATACTACAGTATACAGGAGAAATTATCAGTCAGTTTGGTTGGGAACAGTTGCTCCCATCCTTCTTACTGTCCCCTCAAAGAATTTCTGTATGGAACAAGATTTTTAAGCAATGATGAAAAGCATCGTGAGTAAACGTTTAAAAACTCAGTCCAAAGAATTCTATTCTAAAGGAATATAAAAACTTGTTTTTTGATGGGGAAAAATGGGTTTTAAAAAATGGAGATTATATTGAAAAATAAAGCAAACATTTTTTGCCTGGTTGAACTGAGAGTCATTTTATTGCAAAATTCACCTTATCTATTGAATGAGCCTCATATATCCAATAAAATAAATGCTATGTAACAAATGCAAAATGTGTTAGGTTACTGTGAGCAGACAGCTAAGCAGTGAAAACCTATAGATGACCTCAATGTTTCCAGTTGCAGAAGGAAAGGATGTGTGGATATGTCAGTAAAAGAGACATTCTTTTGCATCAATTTGGCAATAAATTCTAACAGTGAAATATTTTTAGCTGATGGATTTTAATAGTAATGTCTGTGTAGATTAAAGTGGTTCTAAAATTATGTATATCAGTTAAATAAAGAAAAAAAAGAAACGATAAAAAAAACAAAAACAATGAATCTGCTTAAAAATACTTTCTTCTTAATATTAACCTCCTAGAAACTGTACAGAGACGTGCAACCAAACGAATACCCTCCATCAGGCATCTGCCATACTCTGAACGTCTCGCTGCCCTGGGAATGGATTCATTGAAACTTCGGCATCTGGCAACTGACCTGGTAAATGCTCATAAGGTCATTAATCATCTTAACAAAAGCAACCTTAAGCACCTTTTTGATTTCCATCTTTCTAACACACGTGGGCATGCCTACAAAGTCAGAAAACAGCACTGCTCACGTGACTTTCGGAAACATTTTTTCACGCGCAGAGTTGCGGAGACATGGAATAAGCTGCCAGCGTCTGTTGTAGCAAAGCCTCCATGCTTCCTGTAGTCCGCCGACACTATACCTGATGCCACTCTCCACATACACACGCGCACACATACATGCATATTACTACTGTAAACTGTTCATGTTCCTAACACTAATACATTATTCTGTGTACTTGACATGAGACTTTGATGAGTTGTGGTGCACCTGAGAACTGTACACAATAAATTTCATTATTATATAAAGCACAAGATCTTTGTCTTCCAGTTTATTTGGCTCAGATCAAAAATGTTTATTTATTTTTCTCAACTTTCACTTCTATCTTTATCTGCCAATTTAAAAGTTAAAAAAAAAAAAAATTAGTCCATTTTTATAATCCATCCCAATGACCAAATACTTTCCTAACAATTGTAAGGGGGGAGGAGGTATTTGCCTCTCATCCCACTGATGAGCGCTGGACACAAGGTCTCGTTTTAACGTGGGCGCATAAAAATTGTGTCGATCTCGTCGGCATTCTCCCTGAAGGGGGGCGCCTCAGGCGCTGGGCAATAAACCCAGCCCCCCTTTAAATCAATTGGCTGGAGAGATAGCCCCCTGGGATCGACACTATTAATTACTTTACTGATCCAGTGGCCGAAACTCACTGGACCCCCGGACGAGGTCAGGAAAGTATTTCCTAACAATTATAAGTACTCTAACAAAATCAAAGAACTGACATTTATATATAAATTAGATGACCCGTGAACTTGTACGGTTTCCCTTGTAACAATAATCCATGATGATATTGATTCTTCTATTTAGCATTTCCTTGTTATATTCATTATATCAAAAATTTGGATGATTAAATAATTGTTCTTTTGCAAATTAAAGTGGATATTGTTTTATTCTTTCAGAGAATTGCTCTAATAAAAATCTGTTTTTTTGCTGAACTACATACAAACACAAAGAGTATTTAAAAAATATATACATGGATATAAATATATGTTTGGGGGATTAATGGATTAAATGATAATGATTAATAAAAATACTCAATTAACACAAACATATATTACACGAGAATCTTATAGTAATTAAGATTTTGTTATTTAAACTTTAGGAGAAATAAAAACTTTTTTTCTCATCTGAAATGTGTTTCTTTACTAAATCAAATAAAAATCACTTTTCAACAATATTAAATTCTCTAATAAAAAAAACAAAAATGTTTAACACTTAAATCTCTAAATAAGGTGATCATCAATGTGTGCCAACAGCAGAGATTCCCTTGACTTTCTCTCACCATCTGTCCCTATCAACCATTGCTTTTGGTAAGTCTTCTAGGTGGCATCTAGTGACTGCAGAGGTGATGAATGTAAGTTTTTGCTTGTCAGCCAACACTGGTGTGTCCAGATGTAGGAGTCCATAGGAAAATGTTGCATAGGAGTTTGTCCTTACTTCTCCAGCAACACTCAGTATGTCTTGCTCGTCTTATTTTGATAGTTTGTGAGATGAAAGTAGCCGTGTAACTATTATTTTGTATGCTGCTGCTTCAAGGATTTGTTTAGAACAGCATGTAGCATCCGTGTATCATTCCCATCTAGCTTTTTCTCCGGGCATTTTGTTAAGAGTCCAAGTGGTGCAACCACACAGTAGTACTGACATGGCTACAGCTCGGAAGAATTCCCATTTTATTTTATCAGATCAGATTTCCATATGGTCAATAACCTGTCAACAGCAGTCCATGCTTTAGTTAGGCATATGTTGACATTGTTTTCAGTAGAGGAGATATTGCTACCAAGGTATATGAATTTGCCTACTAATGTCAGAGGCTTGCAATTTAATGAGATGTCACCATATTGATTAAAACACATAAACTGTTTTATCAGAATTCATGTAGAGACCAATGCCTCTTGCTGCCTGTTCCAGGCTACACAGCAGAGATTCATCTTGAGCAGGTGTAGTTGAAAGAAATGCCAGCAAAAACTTATTTAAAATTGTTTTTTTAAACTTAAGCAACAGAAACAAAATTTTTGTAGATGAAATAAAGAATTTAACTACTATCCTGAATAATATAAAAATATTTTACCCTTCATTTTCCATAAGAAAAGCAAAATAAAAATATAAGATGATTAAAAAATAAAACAAATTGATAAAGGCTAAAACATAATAGAAAACATAAATAAAAACAAAAATAATAATAAAAAAACAACCTAAAACAAGAATATATAAAGAATAAAAGATAATAAAACAAATATATAAAAAAAATTATTAATCTATATATAATCATAAATAGATTTATTTCTAACTTTTTAAATCGCAGGCAAATCCAGGTAGCTCTGCTAATGAAACATTAAACATAGAAGTTTCAGTTTTTTTTTTTTACATATGCTATTAAGATTTGAGATTATCACAAACATAAGTGATACATATCTATCCTCAATAAGTTTAGAATAATGGTATTAATAAAAACTGTTAAATACTTATTTGTATTGAAGATTACATTAAGTTAAATACAAGATTTTTTTTTTTTAAATCTGAAAAAGAAATATATTAAGAGGAATATAAAGGATATTGTCACAGCCTTTTTCACATGTTTGGCTCCAAGCTTTTCAATGGCTCCAGCTGTCCCAGCATAAGGCCATTTGCCACCTTCTTCTTCATCTGACCCAACTGTAACTTCACAACCAGGAATAACTTTGGCTGCCAATACAGGAGCAATGCAGCAAAGACTAGACAAAAAAAAAAAAAAAAAAAAAAAAAGAAAAATTTCAATACATATAATAAATACTTCAACAAAATGTAAATATATGATATTTATTAAAAAACATTTAAAATAATAATGAAATTTATTGTGTACAGTGCTCAGGTGCACCACAACTTATCAAAGTCTCATGTTAAGTACACAGAATAATGTTGTGTCAGGAACATGAACAGTTCACAGTAGTAATATGCATGTATGTGTGAGCATGTGTATGTGGAGAGTGGCATCAGGTATAGTGTTGGCGGACTACAGGAAGCATGGAGGCTTTGAAAGATTCAGTGCTCCGGCAGCCTACAACAGATGCAGGCAGTTTATTCCATGTCTCCGCAATTCTGAGCGTGAAAAAATGTTTCCGAAAGTCACGTGAACAGTGCTGTTTTCTGACTTTGTAGGCATGCCCGCGTATATTGGAGAGATGGAGATTAAAAAGGTGCTCACGGTTGCTGTTGTTAAGATGATTAATGACCTTATGAGCATTTACCAGGTCAGTTGCCAGACGCCGAAGTTTCAACGAATTCATTCTCAGGGCTGCGAGACGTTCATTCTGGCTAGCTGAATGTATGGAAATACCAGAGTTTAATAAGAAACAACTATCATGAATCAAAAATCAATGATATTTTTAATGCTTTTTGGTTTGTTTGTTTTACGGCATATCAACCTCAGTGGGTCATTTAATGCCGATAAAGTTTTGAAATAAATCAATTCTTAATGGATAATACAATTTTTTATAAATACATTTTTCTATTTAACCCATAGATGGGACCCTAACAGGTACTACCACTCCGGGTCAGAGTGGACCAGGGAGCAATGGTGATGAAGAGGTGCTCCACATTCCCCAAACCTCCAAAACTGGAACCTCACCATCAGATAGAGTTTAACGTCATTCCCAGGACATGTAGACACGCAGCCACCGCCTTCTAGCACCCATATGATAAAAAGGGGTTGGGGCTTGCCATACGGGCAATGGGGTTGGGAAAATCATATAGGTGCTAGGGCTTGACGTGACCAGCCGATTGATCGGAGGGGGCCTCTCCGACCGCCCATCTAGCCCAAGATAGGGCCAAAGTGGAGTATTGCATGTCATGAACTGCTCATCCACCTGGGCTCCATCCTTAAGACATTGAATTTTTAACTCCCACCCCTCAGGCAATATGTTTCAAAAATCTATTTTTACATTTTTTTTTTTATTTTGTACTAGTTCACTTAATATAGGTGAATATATTTTCCCACATACCACCATGCAGGTCAGACACAAAGGTCCGTTTTTATGGGGGCCACCCAGGAACTGAAGCTCATGAGATGGCAGGCACAAAAAATGCGTGGATCCCCTTGGCATTCTCCTTAAAGGGCTGCCTCAGGCACTGGGAAATAAACCCAGCCTGCCCCTTTTAATCAATGGGGCAGGTGTTTACCTGGGGGAATGACCCCCTGGGATCATGCAGTCAATTCATTATTGGTCCAGTGGCTTTGGCCACTGGACACAGGCCCCAAAGGGTGGGTAAGTATTACTTGACATGAGTGAACTCGGCTTCACTTTTTGTGAAGTTTCTCAGGAATTGTTTGGACGTAGCCCTCAGCGATATTTATCAGCCTCATTGTCCACAACGGTTGATTGATCCTATAGACAAGGATCTTTACAGTTGCCCAACTTATCAGTCAATGCTTCTCTGATAACACACAGAGATATTTAGATGGCCTGCAGATGGGAACACCAGTAAGTAGCGAGTGGCTTGCTGTGGGATACCCACAGATGCAAAGGCCACCACCACCAGAAACCACTCGATCCCAAACATATGCAGTTCTGGATTTGTGAATGGTTATAGCACCTTTTTTTTTAGGTAATGAAGATGCAACCTAAAAATCAATTTAGATCTTACCCAACAGGTTTTTTAGCTTCATGGAATTCTTTTAAAATCCGCTCTATGTCTGGAATAACTTTCATGTCAGCACCTTCAGATGCAAAGGAAGACCTGAAAAAGACAAAAATAAAAAACAAATCAGATTGTGTTACTAAAAATACACAAATGAAGAGTATTCCCCCCCCCCAAAGAACATAAACAAAGGTTCCATTTGCCAAATTTTTTTTTTTTTTTTTAGAGTACACTTTTTTGACCCTTAAAGACCTTACCAATTGTTACGTTATTTGCCGAATTAATAATTTAAAAAAATTATATAAGAAGGAATTATCTCTTTATTTACATTTTGCGATGGAAGGGAGATAACTCACTAAAATAGTTATAGAATTTTGAATGTTTAAAAAAAATTTGAAGCGTCTGAAAAATTTAACGAAGCAGCGTCCGTTACAGCAGAAAGGAAAAACATTGCTGGGAAAAGATCGTCTGCCTGAGTCTCTCATCTTCAAATTAATGAAGAGGAATGAAATATAATATTCCGAAAGAAGAAAAAGAAAAGAAACAAAAAAAAAAATATATACGTATGAAGAATTGAAAACAAACAAACAAAAGACTGCAAGCAGATAAGTAAAAATTGAATTGTTTTTCTAAGAAAAATCTCTATTTCTCGCTATCCACATATATTGGAAATTCTTGATTCTCCAGCATCTTATTATTATTTTTGATTGAACAAAAAAAAAATTATATATGAATAAATAAATAAAATTATAAAATATAAATATATTCTGTTTTTACATTATTCTTTCTGTCCAAATTTTGATATTTTTTTCTCTCAATTATTGTTGATATCTCAGAAGAATTAAAATCTGGTGTATCACATGCTTAAGCAGACGAACGTAATACAATCTAAAAAGATACAACAAAAAGAGACTTTTAATAATAACCACAAGTAAACTATTTTCATAGAAAATGATATCTAAATCCTTGCATTAGTTTTTCAGTTACAGATAACCAAATACTCAATACAAGTACAAATGATTCAAGTCATTTCTAGTTTGTATTTTGTTAGACAAGTTTTGCTATTCATATTCTTGTTCATTCTGCTATTTCTCTCATCTATGATTTTTTTATATATATATTTTAATGACATTTTAACCGTGTACTCACCATCCTTCTAGTGGCATTGGATTTATTCAACTAGTGGCAGCTGAATGTAGAATTTTCTTTATCATATGAAATTGTTAAATTGAACACTAGTGTTTGTGACAATGATGAACATGAACCACATTTGTTACATAATTATTAGATACCTAATGATTATGGCAATAGTGTAGAAATCATAATGGCGATTAGTTCAGCTGATGGCCTTGAGGGTGAGTGACGACGCTTGACCTCACTCTCACCTTCCGGGGATAAATCGTGAGAACCGGAAGGCGTAGAAAACCCTGTTCCGGTTTAAGGATAAAAGTAACTCAGTCAGTTAGCAGGTAGGAGCTCGAAGGTGTAAGTCGCATTTCTATGCGCATCCTGTCATCTGCGCAGATTGTCTGGTTTGGGGATTTGGAAATAAAGTAACATCAACGTAAATCGAAGTCTTGTGTTTATTACCTAAAAACTAACAATGACACAGGGCTTCTGATAACGAGGAATCCCCATAGAGGACCAGACCGGAATCCCCAAGAAAGTCAACACCAGACGCTAGACCAGACCAAGATGATAGACGATCAGAATAGCAAAGCTGGCCAGAAGAGAAGACGACTAGAGTAAGAAGTAAAGAAAGGTATATAACATTATATCGATTTGGTATGGTGAAAACCCAGTACGTAACACATTTAGATATAATAGTTTTTATGAAAATTTAAAATAACATTTTTTTTCATGAAAAGTTTCCAAATGGTCCTCTGGTGTTGGAGTCAATAGAGCAGTTTCTTTCAGCTGTTTTAATTCACCAATGTTTTTCCTTTATTCTATTATTCAGACCTCATTTCAGAAGGAATTATGTTCTCATCCCCACCCTCTCTATGAATGGTCAGCCATACCAGATTTGTTTGTTTGTTTTGTGGCATATCAACCTCAGTGGGTCATTTAATGCTTGCAAAGTTTAGAAAGATTTGTAGCGATAGTTTGGTAGAAAATTTTAAAAAAAAATTTTTTTATGAACAAATGTTTTCCATTTAACCAATAGATGGGACCCTAACAGGTACTATCATTCCCAGTCAGAGTGGACCTAGGAGCAATGGTGATGAAGGGGTGCTCCACATTTCCAGAACTGGTACTTACCATCAGAAAGAGTTTAATGTCATACCTAGGACATTAGACCCTCAGCCACTACCTTCTAGAATATGATAAAAAGGGTTGGGTTTTGCCATAATGGCAATAGGGTTGGGACAATCATATAGGTGTATAACAAAACCCCTGAAAATTAGGAAATCATTAATACCACTAAAAATATTGGTTTTAATTTTTAAAGGTGGTAACAAACTTCGCCCCTTTATTTTGAATTGTTTCTTTGAAATGCAGATTTTGATTTAGGCAACTTTAAAATATGTTAACTGGCATTGGTCGTGAAAAACCTAATCAAGATTTAAAGGTTGAGTAAATTCTAATATATATTACAAAATAAATAAATGATGTTAATTGCAAAAGATATTCTAACAAAATGCAATTCATTCCCTAGTAAACTCATTATCTCTTTCCATTTGTTTAAAAATTAACAGTTATAACCCTAAATTGACCTATGAGGTCAGCAGTACCTAAATCAATATTCATCTTTAAGTTACTCTTATAAACTATTTTTCATTAGTGTGAAACCATTTGGACATTCATAAAAGAAATACAACTAATCAATCACTGGATTTATTAGTAAAGGTAAAAAAAATCAATAAAAGACAAGAAAAACAAGCATTTATATTCAGATTTTTTGTTGCCAAGTTCTGTACAATAATCTGAATTGCAATACAAGCAATGATAACTAACACATATCTTTTCTTTTTGTTATTTTAGCTACATTAATAACAAGTAATTCAAATATATATTTTTTTAAATGAAAATAAAAAGTGTTACAAACAAGTTTTTGGCTGCACCAAATCCTCCTGGAAAAATAACAGCATCAAATCCAGTTGCCTTAAGACCAGAGAGAGCTTCAATTTTCCCTCGAGCAATTCGAGCAGATTCAATCAACACATTCCTGAGGAAAAAAAAAAAAGAAAAAAAAAAAAGAAAAAAGAGAATTAATTATCACTTTATTTTAAATACAAGAATTGAGTATTTAAGAAGAAAAAAAAAAAATCTAACTTAAAATAAAGATGAGTTACAGTGCCAATATGTTACTGATTAGCAATAGACAATATTTTGTAATTATTGATAATGCTTAATAAACAATTATAGCTTCAAGTAACTATTCTTAATACAAATAATTTACAGCTATATGGTATAAAGTATTCCTATCAAATACAAATAATTTTTAAGCAGCTCTATTTGAGCCATGGATGGGACCCTAACTGGTACTACCATTCTGGGACAGAGTGGACCTGAAAGTATGGCAAAGAAGGCGTACTCTCCATTCCCCAGAACTCCAAAACTAGAGCCTCACCATCAGATGCATTTTAGTGTCATATCCAGGACACTCCTTTGACGGGGGGGTGGGGGGTCTTAACCTTCTGCAACGGATATAATCAGAATATTCTAAGACTTGCTGACAGGATGAAAGCAGTTTAAAAATTTTGATATTTGTCATTTTGATATTTTTTATAGTAACTTTCATTTAAAATGTTTCCATTTAATTAAAACAATTTTATGATTTGTATCTCCAATCTTTTTAAAAACTTTTCAGTATGAAAATAAGAAAATATTAATAATATTATATCAGTATGAAAATAAGATAATATTAATAATATTATATCAGTATGAAAATAAGCAGTATGAAAATAAGGTAATATTAAATTTTAAAAAATACTTTTTTTTTCAGGTCAATTAAGTGTAATAAAAACTCTTTGTAATTTTCTAAAAATTGCTTTCAAAAACTTAAAGTGGCACATATACAAATATTCTTTTGTCTTTTTTTTTTAATGTAAAATATAAATATTACATTACAAGATCAATCACTTGTTGGAGGGTTGGTTAATTATTTTGTTTAATGACATATCAACCCTTGTGGGCTATTTAATGCCAAATCTATTTTTGTATATATGATCTTTTAGCAAATAGTTTGTAGATAGATATTTGTTTGGTTTTATAAACTGGTAGAAGTAATTTTTATCAATTTCATGTGTATTAATAAATTGCTAGAATTAATAAACTGGTGGTTGACCTTCAGCTACCACCTATGGGATAAAGGTTGGTTGTTTGCCATAAGAACAATTTGAAGAATACAGTCAGAATAATCATATAGGTGCTAGGGCTTGACATGATGAGTCAATTGATCAAATGGAGTTTTTCCGACTGCCTGTCTAGCTCAAGTAAGGGCCAAAATGGAGCATTGTATGTCACGGAACACTTAGTACCTGGGCGATACCAACTCTGACCCACAAGGGGCCCCATTAGGAGGGCAGGGGAACCCTTACTCCAGTACAGAAGTGTAATTGGCATATTCTACTACCCTGGCCAACAGAGCAGTCACTGGTTGGAAGATTTCAAGATAATACTGTAAGACTTTCTTGTCATGGCTTCTCAGTGGGAAGCAAAATTAAGACGGATACAAAAAGATTAAAGAACACTTTATTCAGACAGACCAGCTCAGATTGGAGAGAGGGAGAGAGGGAGAGAGAGAGAGAGAGATTCATCCACTGTTTGTAATCTATATATCATGTTTTCATCAGTATCAATCCATAGTATGCATAGAAGTATTTTCTCTTAGACAAAAGAATAAATTAACTATTTTTATATAAATCATGTGCCTTATTGTTCTAGCAAGGGTATACAAAGGGTTACATCTACATTTTTCATCCACAGTCCTTTCTTTTCATAGCTGTACATGTACCCATAGAAGTACCCCTTCTGAGTACTTAACACTGATCAATCCAATATAGTAATAGGAAATACAACAAAAATATGCAGAAAAAAGTCTTGCTTGATATATAATTAAATATCATTTAAGCTTATTAATAATGAAATTGTTATTTTTCATGATATACTCTTATCTGTATAAACAAAATTACCTGTTTGGCTCCATCGGTTCCCCTTTGGTATGGTTGATAGTGTGCATTTGATCAATGTTAGGAGCAAACATGGATACTTGAGCCTTGCTACGGCTGAGATGCACAAGGACGCTGAAGTTTTTTTTAAAAAAAGAAGAAAAAGAAAAAAAAAAAAAGTTTACTAAAATAAAAAAAATATCATAAAACTCAAAATCTTCCAAACTAAAAATTATATCAGAAATTGTTTGGACAATTGAACCTTTTCCTTTTAGCCTTGATGTTAATACATTTCAGCAGATTCATTCTTCAGCCTTCATCAGATACATAATCCAGAAAAAAACCCGAAAAAACTGAGGAATTTTTGATTAATGACTCTTTCTAAGTTAACAAAAAAAAAAGAAAAATGGCTAAAGATACCATTTTGAAATTCAAAAAACATTACTGAATACAACAAGCCTTTCATGGGGTTAGGGGGTTATTTTGTTTAATGGCATATCAACCCCTGTAGGTTATCTAATGCCAAATTATGTTGTGTTGTAGACATGATTTGTAAGCGAATAATTTGTAGGTAAATATTTTATTTTAAAACAAATTGTCTGAGTGAGAGACAACAGTTGGTAATCAGTTTGATTTACAGGTGTATTTTTGTAGACAAATCTTATATATTTCATATTTGATTTATAATTTTCAGTATATTCTTATTTCTCTCTTTAGCAAACTGCTTCCTTCAGGTTATCAGTGGTGCCGAAACCCAGGAATGAACCAGGGACCTTCAGATTATCAGACAGTCGTAGTCGTCGTAATTGCTTTGCTCTCCCAGCAGTTCTAGTCTTCTCACTAGCACTATCCAAATATCTTCTCTTCCACTTGTTTCGACAGCCAAAATGCTACTACAGACTTTCTGCCCGATCTGGGAGGGCAGGTCCCTAAATATCCCACTGCTGTGTTTCATCCGAGCTCCTTACTCTGAATTGCATGTTCGACATTCATCAGCACGCGTCAATCCTCACGACGAGACTTTACATCCAGGTTACTCTGCACTGCTCATGCGGAATTTCACCAGCATTTCAGCAACGAGGAGGTGACGAGTTCAATTTCCGTGGTCACTCACCACACTCCTCCCCCTCGCACAGGCCACACATATCCGAACTCGTTTCGTTCGTGGGGGCTGGGAATCTGCTCGTCCACACTCTCAAGAAGGATAAAATGCCATCTATGTTAACACAGGCCTTTGAAGACAAATGGCTAAAACATTGTTTGGTTTGGTTTGTTTTGTTTTACGGCATATCAACCTCAGTGGGTTATTTAATGCCGATAAAGTTTTGAAATAAATCAATTCTTAATGGATAATACAATTTTTTTATAAATACATTTTTCTATTTAACCCATAGATGGGACCCTAACAGGTACTACCACTCCGGGTCAGAGTGGACCAGGGAGCAATGGTGATGAAGGGGTGCTCCACATTCCCCAAACCTCCAAAACTGGAACCTCACCATCAGATAGAGTTTAACGTCATTCCCAGGACATGTAGACCCGCAGCCACCACCTTCTAGCATCCATATGATAAAAAGGGGTGGGGCTTGCCATAAGGGCAAAAGGGTTGGGAAAATCATATAGGTGCTAGGGCTTGACGTGACCAGCCGATTGATCCAGGGGGCTCTCCGACCGCCCGTCTAGCCCAAGATAGGGCCAAAGTGGAGTATTGCATGTCATGAACTGCTCATCCACCTGGGCTCTATCCTTAAACATCACGAGTCGCCACCAACGGCCAACAGGTGGCCCCATTGGGGGAGTCTTACCCCTCTGCAGAGGTGCAGTCGGTGCATTCTAACGCCCCAGCCGACAGGTCGGTAAAAGACATAAGTATCTTACTTAGTATCAATGTTACTAAGATTACCAATAAACAGGATTTTTACTCTATTTTCAAAATATTTATAAATATAGTGTCTACTTAAGAAATTTCATGAAGGATCTATTATTTCATGAGAGAGATGAAAATGAAAATAAGCCAAAGAAATTATAATACTAACGCTGATGCCTCATGGACTTCACTTCCATCATAGACACCACAGCCAGACAAAACCTAAAAAGAAAAATAATTCAGATGAAATGATTGATTTTAATGTTATGTCAACCCGTCTGCAGTTATTTTATGCCTAGAGGTTAATTAATTACCTACATTATACATTTATATTTACATTTTTTATGTAATTTTTAAATTTTTTTTTGTACATAGTTATATATCAACTATTCCTAATACAAATAATTTGCCACAGTTGTATGGCTTCAAGTATTCCTATCTAATACAAATAAATTATATGGTTTCAGATAAATATTTCTATTCAATAATTCTATTTAATAATAGTTATATGGTTGCATGAAACTAAAAAAATAGTTTGCAAACAGATGTATTTGATCCATACTTTGGACCCTAACAGGTACTACAGGTCAGAGTGGACCTGGGAGTAATACCAATGAAGGGGTACACCATACTCCCCAGATCTCTAGGCCAGGGGCCTCACCATCATATATAGGGGTGAGGGTCTTGACTGAAATAAGGGAAGGAATTTTTTAAAATTTTCAAACGTTTTTTTAAGCAACAGACCTCTTAAAGTAAGGATCATGCATTAATAAGTATTTCATAGAGATACCCAAATTTGTTGGCTGCTAGCTTTTTAAAAACTAATTAAAATTAATTAAATCTATTATTTAAGGTCAAATTTTTGTCTAAAATGATAAGTAGTAACATAATGACGATCATTAAAAAAAGAAAAATATCCCTACATATGCAGTTTATTTATAATAGATTTAAAACGATTTGTTTTGGTCAATTTCGACGATATCCGCCATTAATGCTTTTTTTCAAGGGTTTTAAATCGCTTGTTTACAATTTGAATGTAACATTCGCGATCGAAAAAAAATTAACAAAAATCAGGTAATTATCCGATTTTAATGAAATTTTCAGTATTGATTTGTCAATTAATGAATTTTATAATGCATCAGTTATTTTATTTCAAAACTTTAATTTAGTATTTTTGCTATGAAAAATTAATATATAAAATTCATTTAAAATGTGAAAAGCCTGATGTTAAGTCTAAAATGTTATATTTTTAGATTCTAGAAATCATTATCATCTAATTTTTAACCAATTTTCGATTTGACAAATAATGAGCACGTGAACAAGAACTTTCAAGAAATAAACACCCTTTTTGGTTACACACTAAACAAAAAAGATATCAACTCAATAATTAGGGATATCAATAACGAGTTTATTATTGGGTAACTTTCATTATTTGTTGTTCACATCTACAATTCGAATACCCTATAATACAATAAAGATAAATTATGATTTTTTTTTAAAAGTGCAGTTATTTCTCACTGAAACTTAAATGAATTGTAAAAACGTTTTTTCAACGTTTTTTTTTTTTTAAAGAAATAATTTGTTTTTTTTTTTTTTTTTTTTTTTGTGCAATTTACGAAGATATAGGAATGCAATGCACTTTTAAAATATGCATCATAAAAACTAATCGATAAAATTAGATATTACTTTTAATTAAACCTGCATATTTAAATTTTTTCAAAAATTGCTAGTTCAAATTTTTTAAATTGTTTTATTCCTTATTAAAACGAAACCAAAAACTTCATTTTCTTACCCCCTCCATAAAAAAAACAACCGATATTATTTAACAGCAGTTTTCTCCTCTAAACCCAAAATGTTACCTTATCTTCAATTTTTTTTTTTTTTTCCCCAACTTTCATTACTGGTTTGACTCCCAAGACAAAGAAAAGGGATAGGAGCAAAACTTTATAAGTTTCTTTTTTCAAACACGAAAAAAATACAACAAAACTTTAAACCAAATCTCATAAGAGATACGTTCAAAGTCATCATCATTCTTTTATCACATTGAACATTAACGAAGAAAAAATTATGAAAGAAATCAACAACATAAAAATCATTATACATTTTAGAAAGTCGCATCCAAACAGGAACCGCTAACCCTTTAAAACAAAACTGACATTATTTTTTTAAGGAGACTTGAACCTTTTTTTAATAAAAAAAAAATCGGTTTCTTAACTTCTAAGATTAACTAACATGTACTTAATGTTACTGAGGATAACCAAATAAATCTTATGGAACGGTCAATGGCACTTTTTTTATCCATCTAGGGAACTTACCACTGCAACTTTAGCATTCATTGGGACAGTTGTATGTAATGTATTACGTAAAATTTGTTGGGAACCGGCGTAAAGTGCTCGACCAGTCGTTGCTGTGAAGGACAACATGGCGGCTGCTGCTGATGAATGAAGTTCTTCTTATTTGGTGGGAACTAAGGGAAAGCATAAAGTAATGCTTCAATTGAGAAACCTCTTAAATTAGATCCGCTAAGAATAGATATCATATCTATTTAATTTATTTTAATATATTTAATGATAGGGTCAGATTAATCTTTTATCATAATTTTTTTCTGCTTGAGAAATATAGTTAAAATTATTTTATAAAGTAAAATTTATTGTATGAGAAGATTTACCTCCCTTCCATAAACAGGACAAGTTTTAGGTTTTGAATTAAAATTTTTAAATTCTAGATGTTTAAATGATTTTACACACAAATAAATAAATACGCCCAGAAATCTTCTTTTTAATAAAAAAAAAATCTACTGGATTCTAAAATTAAGTTTGATCTCCATGCTATGTATTTTAAAAACAATTGTTTAAAATAAGTAATAGAAATTATAATGAAATTTATTTGTCTGAACTTTTGAGATGAGGCTTGAAATATATGTATTATTTAGATTTTTCGGACTATTGTCCTCATCTTTATTGTTATATACACAACGTTTCGGCCGATGTGCCCTTCGGCCTTCTTCAGGTGTTTCTTGTCAAACTCAAGAGTCTTCATGTTGTGATCGGGAGCCTTCACAGAACTTCAAACCATTATTTAATCTGTGGCGAGCCGGAAGTTCATACTTCGACAGACAGAAGTCGAATGACAAAAATAAGTAGTTTGCGCATGTGGACTGCGCACCCTAGTAAAAATAAAATTTAATAAAATTCGTAAAATTCAACCAATCAGAGGCGTTCCCGCATAAAAAGAAAAATTATCGAAAGGAGCCTCGCTGATCCTACCTGATTACTATAAATGCTCAGACTTTTTCATTTTCAAGCAGAAAGATCTCATTTGCCTAAGGGAATTCACGTCACCCTTTTTAAGAACATTTCGCTTACATGCTGAAGGTATCTATCTATCTTCTCTTTGAATAACCTATGCTTTCAGAGATAAACCTTATATTCATTCAACTTATGCCTGACTGCTTTTGAGTTGACTTTAAACTTTCACCTTTTCTTTCTCACTTTTGAACTGTGAAATACCAGCTTACATTTTACATTTGAACTTTAAAAAAAGAACTTTGGCGGAACCTCGCCCAGTATTCGATGCTACCTTTTTGTATACATTTTGTTAATACAATTTTGTTTGTTTAATCAAGAGTTTTGTCTTCTATGCCATGTGCTTGATTTATTTATGGTCTTTAAATGATTGAACACTTTTATTGAATATTGACATCAAACAGCCCTACCTATCACCATAAATCCATTGGGGTAGATTGTTCTCATTCTGTTAACCATGACCGGGTTAAGCTATATTAAGTATTCTATGTTGATTTTGCCTGTGGTTAGGATTGAACCTGCAACCTCCAGATGATTGTCACTTTCAACCCTTATATCTGTTGCAATATGTGTCCAACCTAGCTTAACACTTGCACCCAGTCTGTGAAGGCTCCCAATACTTAAGTATTAACATTTCAATACTTATATTTTAAAACTTATATTCCTAAAAAAGATTAGAAAAATTAAAGATAAACTGATGAATTATATCCATCAATAGGAGAAAAACGTTTAAAGTAACTGGAATAATTTTGACTTAATTTTTATGCTAGAATAAGGTGTGATTAAAATTTATTAAGACCAAAACTTTATTATTTTTTTAATTCTAAAATTTAAATGAAAATATGTGCACAACCTATAATAATGTAATGATGTCTTGATGTCTGACAGCCCTGTCAGCTGAGGCTGTAGAATACACCAACTGCACGTCTGCAGAGGGCCCCCTCCCTAAATGTGGCCACTTGTTGTCCGTGGGGTAAGCGACCCATGATTTTTAAAGTGTGGTTTTGGTGACTGAGCAGCCCATGAAATGTAACATTGCACTTTGAACCTCATTTAGGCAATTGGAGTGGCCCCTCCAATCAGTCAGCTGGTCACGTCAAGCCCTAGCACCTATATGATTGTTGCGACCCTATTGCTCTTAAGGCAAACCCCCAACTCTTTTTAGCTTATATGTGCTAGAAGGCAGTGATTGAGGGTCTTAGTGTCCTAGGTATGATGATAATCTGCATCTAGTGGTGAAGTCTCAGGTTTGGAGCTCTGGGGATTGTGGAGTATCCCTTCATTGCTATTACTCCCTGGTCCACTCTGACCCGGAGTGGTAGTATCTGTTAGGGTTCTAGCTATGGGTTAAATAGATAAAAAATGAGTTGTTTTTTTTTTTAAATTTGAATACCCAACAAGAATGAATAAAACAAAAAACATTTTTGGCATGAAATAACCCAAGAGTTGACATGTTGTAAAAAAAATCGCTCTAAGCCGAGATGTCTGAACTGTTATCTCAACTTTGTCTACACAGTTTACCATTAAACATATTTTAATAGAATGTAGTGATTTTGGTGATATCACTAAACACTTCTACAACACAACTAACATGAGAGATACTGTAACGGCAACACCCAGCAAAGAAATGAATTAAGACAGAGTCGACTGCTGAAGACGCTTTTATTTGGTAAATACGGGAGTTGTCACCTATCCTCCTGTTTCACACTGGTCTTCAACGTCTTCAACGTGAAACTACAATAGAATACAAATAGACTATGTAGTTTCTCTAATACAACTACTAAAATCGAAAAAGAGGAGGAAAAGTTCCAAGCTTCTTCTTGTCGTCTTCAAATCCTGCTGCTAAATGAAATTCGAAATCCAGCACCACGCAAACACATGACTTTTACCAGTGTCAAACGGTGCCCGTACCCATGAAATAGGATGGTCGAACAAAACAAGCATTTACAGATACATTTGAAAATGTTAGTATGGATGATATATTGTCCTTCTCAAGAGAAGTAAAATTATACAAAAAGTATAACAATAAACTTGAAATTCACCCTACAAATCTACTCCTCAAAAAGTGACCCTAAATCCACTTAACAACAAACAACTCACAAAAAAATTACAAAAAAATCAATATCCTTGAAAAAAAAGACATTAAAATAAATTTGACTGCTCCCATCCCACCCACAATCCACTTCTTTACATAAAATAACCCCAGACGGTTTGACATGCAGTAAAACCAAATAAAATCAAATCAAATAGACAAGTCAGTGCAAATTGGAAAGAAATTATGAAGCTAGTCTCAATAAAAATGTTTTTGGAACACTACCTTCCATACCAGATCTAGTTCTAAGTAACTTTTATGGGATTGCAAGAGATTTTGTGTTTTAGGTTTAAAGGTAGCTGTTGTTATTCTTGGTGCGTGTTCCTAGGGTTTGCTTTTAACCCCATATTATTTGGTGGTCATGCTTAAAAGGAAGGAATTTAAGGGAAGAAAAAGAAAGGGACAAAGACAGAAGGTTTTATGATTTAGATTTTATTCATTTGACATTGTAGAAAATAATGTTACCTACACAGTAACCTCCCTTTGACCATTGCCAAATGGAGCCCAAGGGTCTCTTAGCCATAACCTGATGAGAAACCTCATGCGATTGGCTAAGGGCCTTTGTCAGTGACCAATCAGAGCACACATTACGAGGCTCAGTTTGGCCGCCAAATTTTGAGGGTTGATATCAGCCTCTTTTCGCTGACACTACCGACTTGGAACGACGTGTGTCTTTCACTGACATGGACGTTGGAAACGACGGGGACTTGGAACAGCTAACCAAAGGGCCGGTGATGCGTATAATCAAACAAACAAACTAGCAAGACATTCCTACCTGGACAAGATAAGTCACGCAAGCATTATCTTGCAAACAAACCATACATTCACACTCCACATTATTCAATTGTAACAAATTTGTAAACACACACATTTGTATCACAAGTTACACATTGTATTATGTATATTGTATGTTACACATTTCTTGTTTGATAAATGCATTTCGTATTATAAGCGTTGTTGTGTTCATTGCCTGTTATCTGTTACTTTATCTGTCTTGAAAACAATTTGTTTTTATAACATAGCCACCACGTGGCAAGGAAATTTCTCTCTGGCCAGTAGTAGTGTCTTGTCCCAGACAAGGCCTAAACTCACTCGAATGGCCAAGAGATTCTCTTTGGGGTCGAAAGTAGGTCCTTTTTCCTGCACATGCACGGAGGGTTCTTCGGTGTGAAGGCTCATGGGAGTTTGTTTTTTTTTTGTTTTTTTTTAAATTTTGTTTTAATCCCCCCACACTTTTTCTTGCTTCCTAAACTAAAGATTCAAAAGATTTGTGGACATGGAGGACTTTAAAAGAAATATCATGGCAAAGCTTTCAATCATATCAAATGATGCTTCAACCAATAGAAAACTTGCTGGAATAAATGTATTAAATTATAACAAGACTATTTTGGAGAAAAAATTTAATATTTTGTTCATTATTCATTTCTGTCTATCTAAATACATCCTCAGTTTAATACTTTTTAAACATACCTCATATTTAATTGGGGTATTATACAATGATTAATTTTTAGTATTTAAACAATGATAAACAAAACAGGCTTAATTAACCTTAATTATACAATGAAATACTCAGACTAATGTCTACATCTTGTTATTTACTAAGCTTTATTTAGTTTTGCAAATACAGATTGCTTACAGTGTAGGGATACATTTAATAATTATCTCCCTTAGATAATTTGCATATCTGGTGAGGGCCACGTAGGGGATCATATGACAGTTCAAAAACCTATTCCCACTCTCTTTTCACCTTTGGTATTTGAACAGTTGAGATGTTGTCTCTGATCCCTTGCAAGTCAACCTTTTTCTATTTCATACCCTTTTTACATATTGACAAACAAATTTTATATACATTCAGTGACAACATGAAAAGAACAAAGAACTTCTAATTAAGTTTTATCACCACATGTGGCTAATACTTAAAATCAACAGGAAACGTTTATGCCAATAGAGCTTATGAATTCTAACATTTAATCTTTAAAACTTATTCTTTAACTGGTAATTTATGAGGAAGTGCGTCCCGGTCTCCTGCTCAGAAATTGCTACCCGGTAACTATTAAAATAACATCCCCAGCTATGTCGTCTCAGCGGTGTTACTTGAAAGAAAACAACCCACTTAGGGCGTTAAATATATTTTAGAGGGGGGGGCTTCTTTTTTTTTATATGAACAAATGGAGATGGGTGGATAGAATATAAACAAAGTAAAAAATGAACAAATTGAGGTAGATAGATAGATAGATAGATATCCATCTTCATATCTAAACAAGAATTATGACAAATTTCTATAAATAAACAAGAATTACGACAAATTTCTATAAATAAACAAGAATTACGACAAATTTCTATAAAAAAATTTCTAAACAAATTATGATAAATAAATAAGAATTACGACAAAATAAATAAGAATACGACATTTAACGCCCTAAGTTGGTTGTTTTCTTTCTAGTAACACCACCGAGACGACATAGCTGGGGACGTTATTTTAATAGTCACCGGGTAGCAATTTCTGAGGCAGGAGACCGGGACGCACTTCCTCATAAATTACCCTTTAACTTACAAAATATTTTTACATTAGGATGGTTTCTAGGGTATTTGACTTAAGAGCATAAAAACGGGTATAATTTGAGTGGAATAACTGACTTAATTTAAAAGCATAATTATGTATATAATTTGAGAGAAATTGTTGAGGTTGAGTATTTGGATTGCATAGTGGAAACAATGCGTGAGAAAAAAGAATTTACAATAAAGTGAAAGTGAAAGTGAGGAGATGGGCGCACACGAGGTTGATTCAACAAAGATTTATTACGAACTGAACAGTTTATAAAAAAAAGGTTATAAAAAGGCGGGAAAAAATGTTGGGTGGAAGTTAGTGGAGTTTGAGCTCCTGCTGATGTCACATTGAATATATTTATTAATAGAAATATGAGCTTAAAAAAATATTCAACAGAAATAAATGTCATTTAACTCATTAGCACGATCCGCATAGGCAATCTTTTCTTGCCTTTTGTTGTGTTCAGTGTTAGTATATCATGGATATACTGATACTAATATTGGTCAGTAGAGAGTAGGGATTCAACTAAAACATCTCCCCCACCAAAAAACAAACAATAACAGTTCTGCTATTGTTAAGATTTGTTTGCTCATCTTGTTTGGTTTCTACACTTTTTGTTTTCTTTACATGTCTGTCATAGCCAGTAATTTTTCATGGATTTCAATCCAAACCCTTTATTCAATCCATTCAATCAATTTTGTTCCCATTTTTCCATACAGACTTTGAGCATCTTTAATTGGGCTAATTGATTTATAGGGATTACATTTGTAGGGGATTATCTTCCCTTTGCCTGGAAGAGTTATCTTCTCGCTGCATTGCCGTTTGTTCCCACTAGGGGACCTCTGGTATTTAAGCGCCTTGTTTGAACTTGTCACCCTCTTTTAGCTGGATCTTCTAAACAAACTGCTATGGGCTAGAGTCCCCCTTCTCGGTGGGGCCTTTGCCGGCCCCCCCCTTACATTACTGTAAGTCCTTTATACAGCATGGACTATCCTTTAGTTCCATGTCTGTAACATTTATATGTTAGGTACATTTGGGTATCTTGTTTATACCTAAATATTGTATATGTATTTACCTGTTCCATTTTCCTGTACTTTATGTATCTTATCGTTTCCATGTGCTGTTATATATATTAAATGTTTTGTCTCACAACGTGTCGGAATTGTCTATTCCTTAATTAACATTGAATTGACTTGAAACCTAAAATTAATAGATTCCTTTATACAAAATGGAGCAACACTGGAATAACTGTATCCACAATAAACTCTTCCTAATCAAACCGACTTTGGGAGGCTGCAGACCAACTTTAAGGAAGTCTAGAAAGGAACAAGTCATTATGTCCCGATTATGCATTGGTCATACAAAACTAACACACTCTTATATACTCAAACAAGAACAACAACCACAATGTGAAACATGTCAAACACCCCTGACAGTCAAACACTTATTGATGGAATGCAGATTTTTTGCTCACATCAGAAAACATTATTTTAAAGCAAACAATATGAAGGACCTATTTGAAAATGTTAACATAGAGGATATTTTCTCCTTTTTGAGGGAAATAAAATTATACCATAGAATATAGACATGAAACAAATCAATGACATACAGTATGATTCCCAATAATGCTAACACATTGTTAAAACCAATTACTAAATGTATATATATGAATACACAATATGTATAACAACCCAACCGCTAGGCATGATATAACCCTGGACGGGTTGATATGCCGTTAAAATTAATAAACCAAACCAACCTATTTAACACCTTTGGGGCATGAGAAGTAATTACCTCCCATGTCTGCTGATAGGTATTAGGTGACATAGTGGGGATAACGCACTCCAGTTGCACCTCCTGTCTACAGGACAAGGGAATTTTGTGCCCCTTGAATTTCATGTCGCATGACACACAAAAACATAACATGTAAGTGTTTATACTTTCCTCTTTTACCAGTAGCTTCAAGACTTTTATTTGCTATATAATATATTACTAGCAAATATATGCACCCTCCGGGTGCAAGTATTTAAGTTTTAATGTAATAATATATTATATTAAATTAGAAAGGCTAATGAAACTAAATAAGAATGCAGATAAAAAATTTGAAACAGAGAGTGTATAATCGAAAATAGAACAACTGAAAACTCTTCCATCACTCTTGCTTTCATTGTTTTTTTTCTAATTTAAAGTATTTAGTTAAAAGAGGAAGTGAAGAATAAATGCAGTTATTTTTTCTTGTTAACAGATTTCATTTAAGATTCATTGAAGAAATGTTTGCTATATTCATTTAATAAAACCAAACAGTTAGAAATAATAATACTAAGCACATATTTATTAAAATCACATTTTTAATATTAATATGCAAATTAACCTTTTCACACTGTAAACCGCTATTTTGTTGTACATATAAATATAATTGCATGCTATTAGTATGTAGATATGGTCAACAATCTTAATAATGTAAAACAATTTTATTATTCATTGAGGTTTAAATTTAGATAAAAATAAAATCATGGAGAATGTGATATAAATAACTAAGGAAACTGTGAATTGAGTAGTAATATAGTTTCGGTTACAGACAGACAAACACACAATCTCCATTATAATAAGATATATATATATAATATATATATAATATAAAGACTATTTTCCTATTAGGAAATTTCTCTTATACAACTATATATAGACTCTTCTTTGTATCTCCTGTCATGTCTGTATTCTCTTCTATTAAGTTTGTTCAGGTAGTAAAATATCCTTGTTATCACTTCATCTGGAATTATCTTATATTTATACCGTATGAGGAAATGATATACTCAACCAATTATCATTCTTCTACAGATTGTTCAAACATGTCTGTAGCAGTTCCCTGGTTGTATTTTCTGGTGATGTAAATGATGACACGAAGATCGACTGATGTTGAATGTACAAGATTTATTTACTTCCAAACACCGTAAAAATACTGAAATAAAATGGGGTATAAAACAATTACTAATTTACAAAAAGGGTCTTTAACAAATGCCAGCAACTTCACGGGAAAATTGGAAAGAAACTTACTTGTGTGCCGTTACCAGTACCAAGAAATAACTAAAGACTAAAATTCTAATTTTAGAACAATATTTTCCACACAGCTTTTTTGCTGCTTCTAGCCTGGCGGAAGTTCCTATTTTGCCCTAAGGATATCTGTTGATCTTCCCACAATGCCATTTGGCCCTGTGGTTCCACTTTGATATCAACCCTACACAGTTGTTTCCCTTACATTGTCCAAATTTAAGGGTATATCTAAAGAGTAGAGAATAATTATATCTATCTATTAGGCGCACTCTAAGGCGACAGCGACTATTATTCTTGGTTTTCTTTATATCCATGGTGTCACGAAGTGTCTGTTTATTTATTCAAACCCTTCGTCAAGTCGTGTGATCCTAAGTGATTAGGCAATTGACTCTCCAAGGAAAAAATATTTCAGGGGAAAAACATAGAATGTTTTCTTTCAAGAAAAATATTTAAAAAATATTAGTCAATAAGACAAGTTATGAGTGATTAATAATTATTTTATTTTATAAAAAATAATTATTATTTACTTTTTTTTAATGAAAACAGACGGGTGCAAAATACATAAAGTTCATAAACAGTCCAAAAATACCTTCTTTTTTTGTTGTTAAAACATAAGTTTCTCTTTTTTCATTATTTCTTTTTCTCTCCTTATTTTTTCATTAAATATAAGTTCCTCCTTTTCTCTTTCTTTAAACCCGTTCAACAATCACTTCTTTCGTTTCTTTCCCTTTCAAATCAATTCGGTTTTTCTTCAAATAATAATCTCTTTTCCAGTTTCTTTAACTTTTTTTACCTTTTTGTTGATAAATAAATAATAAATCACTTACTGGCAATAATTCTTGTTCTTTTTCAATCCAAAATTCCCACTTTTAATTATTCCATCTTTTCCTTCTAATCTTCTCATTCAACCATCACTTCCAAAAACCGTCCTCAACTCTGATCTAATTCTGTCGTCTGTCTTGTTACCGATTCAACTCCATTCTCTAACGTCTATCCCTTCTCCTGTCCAGATCGTTTCTCTCTGAACTCTCTTGTCTGTGTCTCGTCTGCTTCAGTCAAATTTTTTCCCGGTCATTTTTAAAATCAAATAAACCCTAAGGGAATTAACCCCTTTTTTCTGGCCAAGGGCAGCAACTCTTACCTTTACATTTATTTATTTAACTTTAATACTTTTTTTTCCTTTCTTCTTTCAATAATTAGTTATCCCTTGTTCTATTATTCGGGATATTCTGAGAAATCTCAGAATATCATGACACATGGTTATATTACATTTGAAGCATTTCCTTTCCCCAAACGATCATTTTTTTTAAATACATTTATTCCTCAAAACAGAAATTCTTTTATGCAAGAATAAAAGTTTAAGAAAGTTATTTTACATGCAATTTGCTTGGTAAAAGATTTTTATATCATAAGTCAGCACTTTGCAAAGTGAAATGGGATAATTTTTAAGAAAAAGTTATCAGTAAAATTGTTGCATACCCTTCTTTACTTTCTTCTATTCTTCTATTCTTCTTCTGACGTCTTTTCTATCTTACGTCTTCTTCTAACATCTCTTCTAGTATCTGGACTTCGTCTTGGGGACTTCATGCCTGGTCTTCCATTGGGGATTTCTCTTTATCAGAAGCCCTGTGTCATTGGTAGTTTTTAGATAATAACACAAGACTTCGATTCACTTAGATCACATTTTATTTCGAAATCCCCTCCAGACTACTTGCGCAGATCGAGTCGGAGCGTGCAATACACGACCCACCACCATCGTGTTTCTCGCCGACTGACTAAAATCTCTTTTTAATCTAAACCGGAAGAGGCCTCCTCCACCGATTCTCACGGTATCCACCGGAAAGGATCAGGATGAGGTCAAGCCTTGTCAGTCATCCTTCAAGGCCGTGGGCTGCAACTTATAACAGCCATTTTGATTTCTACACTACTGTACATAAATATTAGGAATCTAATAATTATGTAACAAAATAAACAACATAAATGTTTCTTTTTGTTTGGGGGGGGACACAATGTCCTATCAAATAAGAATACCTTTTAAACAGATCTATTTGGTTCATAGCTGAAACCCTTACAAGTATTACCACTCCATGTCAGAGTGGACTCAGGAGTAGTGGCAATGAAAGGGGTACTCCACAATCCCCAGATCACCAGAACAGTAGCCTCACAATCATATGGAATTTAGTGTCATACACAGGGCATTCCTTTTGGAGGAAAAGGGTCGAACCCCTTTGCAAGAGATACCTGCAGGGTGAAAAAAATGGATCTATTAATATTTGTATTATTTATTTAAGATACTCGTTATAATTTTTAAGGAAAATGTTTTTCATTGACATTAGTTTTATAAGGAAAAATCTGGTGCAAGATTTTAAACACTGACTTTGTAAAGACAAAAATCAAATATAGTAGGAAAATTATTTAATCTAAAACAAAATGTATGTATATTTTTTAATATACCAGGGTAGGTTGAAAGTTCATGGGCTGAAAAGTTCATATGATGATATTTTTGACCGTTGGGATCCAAGCACTGCAACAACAATGGAAAAAAGTATGTGGACAGTAATGGGGACTATGTTGAAAAATAAACCTTATTTAGTCACATTCCATGTGAGTATCTTGGTCAGTCTATGAACTTTTCAGACAATCCTTGTATTCTGCATGTGCTTGTTTATATGTATGGTGGTGATTGCCACTTCTTCACAGAATAATGCCATTTCTACAAGTTCGGCTGTGAGCGCGCAGTGCCCAGGTGTTCAGCTTTGTTTTTATTCACTGTCATACATATGAACCTCTTCCCCGGTTTCCTCTCGTGTGCAACCATACGTGACTGAGAAACCCAGCCTTTGTCAGGCAGTCCCTGCCACACACGCATCACATACATAGTCCGGCTTAAATGTTGGAAATATGTCCATGACGTTCGTCATGTGCCATTGCGTAGAGACCGCTTCAGGATGGAGTGTTCGAGCTGTTTTACCTCAAACCCCTTGCAGCTATCATAGACAAGTTTTCTCCATACTGCACGATTCGTAGCTATTCTCTTCCACTCATAAACGTTTATGTTGAGAGTTTTGATGTTTTTTTGATAGCATCCCTAAAACGCTTTTGGGGCTTGTGCCTCGGATGCTTCCCACATTGCAGTTCTCCCTAGAACAATTGCTTCGGGAGTCAGCCGTCTTGCATTCTGGCAAGATGGCCAGCCCAGTGCATCTGGTTACGTATAATGCATTTCTATGCTGGACGTATTGGCTTGTTGCAGGACTTCAGCGTCTGATGTGAGGGATTGCCAATGTATATATCTATACATACATGTGTGACAACAACAGTTGGCTAGGTAGATAAAATAGAATGCACTTATATATGAATACAATGTAACTTTATATGTATATAATCATTGGTAACACCCCTTGTTATTTTAACATGAGATATTACTGAATAAAGACAGAAAGAAAGGTGAGGAATCATGGGAAGAAGAAAGCAAAGAGAAAATCCCGTATTGAACAAAAAGAAAACAGAACCATCTGCAGCAATAATAATTGCCACAAATTTTAATGAAAATAATTTCCTCATAGGGTATAAATATAAGAAAAATTCATGACAAAGTAATAACAAAGATATTTTATTACTTGAGCAAACTTAGTACAAGAGAATACAGACATGACAGAAGATACAATGAAAGCTGAAAACAACCAAAAACAACCAAACCTATTAGGACATTTCTCTTATACAACAATGTATGTTGTATAAGAGAAATGTCTTAATAGGTTTGGTTGTTTTTGGTTGTTTGTGGCTTTTGGTTTTTCAACCCTTTTCAGGTCATTTAAAGCCAAATGAAGTTAGGTTGTTTACAATATCCGCTATTGCTTAAGTGGTCAGTGAATTAAGTATTGAACAGGTTTATCACCATTTAACTTCAGTTACCTAGTGTGAACCAGTGCTCTCAGTGAGACTTGACTGTCCTAATAATCTTGAAACTGCTGGGAACAGAGGAAAGTATAAACATATATTGAGCTGTTCTCGTGTGCCATAGACAGGAGATACAACTAGTGCATGTTTTTCTCTCTAGGATAGAAGGGGCCTTTAACTCTGGTGCTTCCACTTTTATACTACTGTTTGCTATGCAATCTAGTACCTACTTGGTAGACACAGGAGGTAATTACCTCTTGTTTCCCCTAATGTCAAATAGGGGAACCATGGCAAGTAAGGAATGTAATCCCTACAAATTAGATACACAAAGGAAGTGATTATTTTTCTATAACAGTTTGTTTTGTTTTTTCTCTTCAACTGGAGTCCGTTCAATCGACACCAGTAATTCCTTTCATGCAATGGGGATAATCCATTTTTTCTCTCCTTCCTTCACTCAACAAAATCTTAGCAGCCCAACAAATTTTTCCTTTCATAGTTACTTCCTCATTCGTGTCGTACGTCACTGCCTTCGTCCCAAATCTCAAAAAACGCGACTGCCCCGTGCGTTCAAAACAGGCCTTTAATCTGACATCTGACATCCGGGTCCATCGCACAGTCTATTGATTTACATGCGTCAAGCCACAACTCACTATCAGGAGGATGTGAGTTCAATCTCCCCAATCGCCCCTGATCTTGTAGGGGATTATCTTCCCTTTGCCTGGAAGAGTTATCTTCTTGCTGCGTTGCCGTTTGTTCCCACTAGGGGACCTCTGGTATTTAAGCGCCTGATTTTAACTTGTCTTCCTCTTTTAGCTGGATCTTCCCAACGAACTGCTATAGGCTAGAGTCTATCTACCCCCCTTCTCGGTGGGGCTTTTGCCCCCCCCTTACATTACTGTAAGTCCTTCATACAGCATGGACTATCCTTTAGTTCCATGTCTGTAACATTTATATTTTACGTACATTTGGGTATCTTGTTTATACCTATATATTGTATATGTATTTACATGTTCTATTTTCCTGTAATTTATGTATCTTATCATTACCATGTGCTGTACACCTATTAAATGTTTTGTCTCACAATGTGTCGGAGCTGTTGTTCAATAATTAACATTGAATCCTACAATCTCAATCTACATGCCAAACACAGTCGTGCACGCTTTGAAGCACTACGTGCGTGATTTCTCTCGCCATATTTTCTTGATTATAGTTGTAGCAAAAATTTTTTAGAAATTTTTAATTTCTTGGTATTTCTGTAAGTGGTAAAAGAATCTGATTTCTAAAGTTTTATAAATATTGTGATCCACTTTTTAGTGTAAGAATAATTGTTACTCTCTTTTAGAGGAAATTGTAAGTTGATCACATACCTCTGTTGATTGTAGTTTGTTTATACACGGTTGGTCTTTGCATTATTGATTCATTGACTGAATTTACATGGATTTGATATAGTTTATGATATAAGATTCTAGATAAATATACCCTTTGCTTATATAAATAAACACTATTTAGATTATCCTGTGAGAAACTGAAAGCATTGTCAAAAAGTGATCTTTTGATAAATTTTCATATTTTTGTAAAACACACCTGTGACTTGTCATTTATTTAAACATTTGTTTATAATAATATATTAATAATTTGAAGGCAATTACAATGCAAATAAAAAATAAAAACAAAAAGATGTTATTTTTGTCTTATCGATTTCGAAGTATAAACTTCATCATCAGAGGTGAATATCAGAAATGTACGTGCTTACGTTTTTTCTTTGTGTGATTATAATTTCTCTTCTTATTTCTTTTTCCTCTCCTTTTTTTTCTTTCTTCTTCTCTTCCTTTCTTTTTTCCTCATGTTATGAATGAAATGGGCGAATAACTGTAATTTCTTCTTTTTTTTTTTTTTGAATGTCTGTTGAGAACGAATGCTTGAACCCTGTATCCAATATTGTCTGTTTGTCATCCGGTGAATATTGCAACAATGTAGCCATGTCAAATTCAAAATAAAAACCGTCAATAGAAAAATTCATATACTTAGCTTTTGTTTTGTTTTGTTTTTTCTTTTCTTTTTCTTTTTTTTGTTGTTTTTTTTCCCTTTTTTCTCTATTTTTTTTCTTTTTTTTTCAGTAAAAAATAAAATCTATTAAATAGATGGACCAGTAAATAAGTAAATAAAAGATTATCTTAAATTATGTATTAGGATTGACAGGAAAATTTGAGAAAATATGTTTTATGAATATTTTTTTATTTTAAATTTTAAATCATTTTTTATCATATATGTGCTAGAAGACAGTGGTTGAGGGTCTTAATGTCCTGGGTATGATGTTAAACTCTATCTGATGGTTGAGTTCAAATTCTTCATCACCTTAGCTCCCAGGTCCACTTTGACCCAGATTGGTAGTTCCTGTTAGGGTTCCATTTATGGGTTAAATAGAAAAAAATGATTTTGAAAAAATGAATTTAAAATTGAGCACTCATGAATAATAATAAAATGACCCATAAAGGGTTGACATGCTGTCAAATCAACAACCAACAACCAACCAACCACCAACCAACTCCAGTTCTGGAGATCTGGTGAGTATGAAGTGCCCTTTCACTGCCAATACTCCTAGGTCCACATTGACTTGGTAGTAGCTGTTAAGGTCAAATCTATGGGTCAAATAAAACTCATTTACTAAGGATTATATTATTAGATGCTTGAAACCATACAAATGGATGTAAATTATTTTTACTAGTACAAAATAAAAAAACACCCTCGGGCGATGTAAAAATAGATTTTTGAAACATATTGCCTGAGGGGTGGGAGTAAAAAATTCAATGTCAGCGAGTTTGTACCCTAAGTAAGTAAAATCATCAAATTCATTAAAGGATTAAAAAATAAAACAATTTGAAATGTAAACTTTAAATATGTATTAAAATAAAACAAACTATATATAGATATATAATACCAGTCATGTATTTATTGAAACTTGTTTTAAAAAACAATGAGGACTGTCTAATGTTGCATGTTCAAATTTTCAGTGTATTTATTCTGTTATGACGGTTTTGGGTAATGTGACATAAGCAGTGGCGTAATTTTTGTTACAGACAAAAACCCGGAAGCGAATCTCCATTATTAATAGATTAGATAGGTATACATGATATCACATAATGGAGTGGACAACAAAAAAAAAAACCTTTTAAGAAACAACTACACAAAAAATGTAAAGATGAGCAAACAATTAATGCAATTCTCTAACCCGTAGACATGAAATAACCCCAGACTGGTTGACATGCCATCAATCAATCAATCAATCAAGAAACGATAATTTTGAATAATATAATCAAACTTTATTATAGTCTTCCGAGACTGAAATGCCAATTATCACTTGATAAGTATTATACTAACTAGCAAATATATGCACCCTCCGGGTGCACGTATATAAGTTTTAATGTAATAAAATATTATATCAAATTAGAAAGACTAATAAAACTGAATAAGAATGCAGATAAAAAGATTTGAAACAGAGAGAGTATAATCGAAAAATAGAACAACTGAAACTTACTCTTCAATCACTCTCATCTTTCATTGTTATTTTTTCTAATTTAAGTATTTAGTTAAAAGAGGAAGTAAAGAATAAAATGACAGTTATTTTTTCTTATTAATGGATTTCATTTAAGATTCATTGAAGAGATGTTTGCTTATATTCATTAAAATAAAACCAAAAGTTAGAAATCAATAATACTAAGCACATATTTATTAAAATCACATTTTTAATATCAATATGCAAATTAGCCTTCCCGTTCACACTGTAAACCGCTATTTTGTTGTATATATAAATATAATTGCATGTTGTTAGTATGTCGATATGGTTAACAGTATTAATAATGTAAAATAGTTTTAATAATTGAGATTTAAATAAAAATAAAATCATGGAGAATGTGATGTCAATAACTAAGGGAATTATGACTTGAGTAGTTATTTAGTTTCGGTTACAGACAGAAAAACATAATCTCCATTATAATAAGATGTGACAATTTTTTAAAAGTTGAATAGTTTTTATTATCTATTTTAATATCAATACTATATTCATCAAACAAATACACTGTCCTATGACCGCCCGTCTTAGAATACGTCGACTGTATCCCCTGAAGAGGTGAGGGGTAAGACACCATCCACCAAGTTAAGGTCCCATCCATGTGTCAAATAAATCATTTGTATTAGATACGAATAATTGATATCATATACCCATGTGCAAAAATCTCTTAAGAAACTTAACAAAAAAATGTAAATATAAAAGTACGAAGCATGAAATAATTCAGACAGGTTAACATGCCGTTAAAATCAACCAATCAATCAATCAATCTGTCCAGTGAATAGATTGGACCATATGACCTTTAGGCACCCCTTTTGCTTTGATGATTCATAAGTACATTTTTTTCATTTACACCGTCAACATCCAGTTGTTTGTTAGGGGTTAGGGTTAGGGGTTAGTTTTATAAATTTTTTAAAAACCCTCTAAAAATCGTCTGTTAACAAACAACCGGATGTTGATGGTGTAAATGAAAAAAATGTACTTATGAATCAGCAAAGCAAAAGGGGTGCCTAAAGGTCATATGGTCCAATAGATTATAAAAGAATCCCCCAAACGTTCATAGACACAAAACTTGCAAAAACTTACAAAGTAACGTAAAAGTTATTCCCCTTTACATAAATAGGGTAGACAACTTTTTACACTTACTTTTTATCATACACCGTTCATGTTTCGTTAATCGCATTTCGTGTTTATTTAGATGCCTTAAAATTACCATCGCCGTGAAGGTCAATTAAGAAGGTTAGCATAATGCCTGGATACGCTCACTTAAGTCGGCCTGTATGTTTCCGTCGCTTCTTTCTTCATACAGCCCCTAATGTTTTGAAAGGAAAGTGAATAAAACTTTACCAACTCAAACGGCTAATCTGCTCTACTTGAATAACAACACTAATATCTCCAACTCGCTTCATTTCTCTAGTTACTCTCTCGGCCTGTGTACTAACACCACCCCATCAACATCTGGTACTACCCACACCTTGTACAGTAATAATTATCCTCACTGTTACCCTCACCGCCACACCCAGCAAAACAGACTATCACTATATAAACCCACAAACACATTGGATTACGTCCAGAAACGACTCTTGCATACTACCGGGTTGACAACATGAAGTTTGTCCAATTTCTTAAGACTGCAACTGATGGGACCCAAACACGTGGCCTTGGTGTGGAGGTTCCCTTATCAGGGGAGATCGTGGATTTGGTCGAAGCTGATCCCACAGTACCCTCGGATATGAAGACCTTTTTGGAAGGAGCCCGGACACACCTGGTTAAGGCTTCACGGTGAGTTTAACGCAATTGTTGAATGAAAAGTTATTAGAGTAGGTGTCGTGGCCTTTTGTCAAAACACGAGGAAGGTTTTACACGCATACTTGTAAAATCCAAAGCACGCTTGCTGTCATAGGAAATGGGATCGGCGACCCGAGTTCTAATCTTGTGCGAAGCTGTTTGCATTTTATTTCGTGTTAATGCCCTTAAAAAAATGTATGAATTGTTCTCTTCTCCCCTCCCAAGCTATGGGTAAAGGTAAGGCATACTGGGCTCTTTAGTAATGTTTAGACAACCCGTCCAGGCGAACGAAAACTCTGAATTTAAACTAGCTGTACTTAGTTTAAAATTTGGCCTTGTGTCATACCATGCCCGTGGAGTGGTTGGGTAAATACATACTAGTAAAATCCAAATTAAACTTACATTTGCATAAAATAAAAAAGCACTTGATAATCGGTGTTTAATGTTTATAAAATAAAATGAAAAAAAAAAAAAACACACACAAGATTAAACATTGTTTAATCTTGTGTTTTTTTATTTTTTATTTTGTTTTATTTTTGTTATGTCTAAATTTACTGGCAAATAAATAAATAGTGTTTGTTTACTGTAAATTTTACTACGAGTAGTAAAATAATCGTTGCATTCACATTCGACGATGAACAATTAAACATTAACTTAACCAAAGCTTAGTAATAGAGTAAATTTACCAATGTGAGTTTTTGTCCATAGTGGTAAAGTCTTGTGTAGGACCAGCCACAGTTTTTGGATAAACACTTGGGATTATTGGAATGATATTTTTGGTAGAACAGTGTGTTATAGATTCTCGGAACAACACTCCTCGGGTTTTGAATTCAGAGTTGTTGTTGTTTGTTTTTTTTCCTCCCATAGGCCGGTTGCCTTAACAAGGCTAAAGAGCCCATTCTGTTCTACCATAAATTTTGATTAGGGAGAAGAGGCGGATTATGTATAGGCACGATGTGAAACGAAAACGACCTTGCCCAGGATTTGAACTCGGTTCATCGAATCCTAGGACGATAATTGTTAAGCTACACACTTCCAAGTGTAAAAAAAAGTAATGAATGAGTGTTTAAAGAAATTGATATTAAAGTTTAACTCCCCCTAGACAAAAAAGTTAATAGTTCTTTAACTCATCCAACCCCACCATCCATTCCATCTATCTTAGTAGACATTTATTTCTAAAGCTTGCCGGCTCAAAAATAGAGAGAGAAATCTATTGTCATGTTTATATCTTGTGCTTACGGAGCACAGTTTTCAACGTAGCAGACGATAACAGAGATTCGTTATGTTCAAACATTTTGATTTTAACACATTTAAGGTCACTTTAAAAATAAAACTTTTGCTACTTTGGACCCTGCTCGATTGCCTGATCACACAATCCGTCCCGTTTCCATTCATTTTATTTATCATTTGAGACACTTTATACCAGAGATTATTTATAAAAATTTGTAAAAATAACATGTTGAAACAGGTTAGGGTTGTTTCTCTGAATGTTTGAGATGAGGCTTGAAGATTAGTATTATTAGAGTTATTCGGACTATTGTCCCATCTTCATTGTTATTTGTACAACGTTTCGGCCGATATACCCTCCGGCCTAATAAGAATATTATTAAGAATTATAATTAAGAAGGCCAGATCAGATTGAGGAAAAAAAAAAAACAAAAAAAAAACACACACACAATATGAGTCTAGGTAAAAAATCATACATAAGTAAAATAGGTAGATATTCTAGCCAAATCAAGACATTAGGTTTATAAGTTCCCAAAATTCACACCCAATTGTCCAATTGGACACATGGCCGAGTGGATTAGGCAATTAGGTTCTGAGTGGTTCCCGAGTTCAATCCTGAGTGAAAGCAGTTAGAAAAAATAATTAATTAACACAACTCCTACCCCAGCTATGGTTAGCGGAATGAGAACAGGATACCCCCGTGGAATAAATAAAGGGTTAGGTTCAAAGTTCCGTGATGGCTCCCAAATACGACAAGAAAGTTCCCGAGTTCGAAAAGAAGGTTCCTGAGTCCAACAAGAAATGCCCGAAGAAGGCCGGAGGGTATATCGGCCGAAACATTGTACAAATAACAATGAAGATGGGGTTAGGGTTGATAGATTAAAAAAATGAAAATTGTATGGCCAAAATAAAAGAACTTGTTAAAAAATTAAATGTACTTACAATTGAAGTCTGTAGAGAATGAAGCCCGAGAAAAAATATTTATGTTGTTATATTTTGGGATAACTTTACCCCTTCCACTGGTGAAGAAAATAAAAGGAAAATATTTCTTTTATTTATAGTAGTTAAATTATATGCCATACAATTTTCATCTATCTATATAAGAAGTATATGTGGAACCCACACTTCAATATAAGTTTTCCTCCTATTTGAGTTTCAACCCTTGTGTAGACTGACATTCCTATATAGTAGGAAAATTAGTGAGTTTTTATATTTGTCTTAGTTCATTTGTTTAATGGCATATCAACTTCTTATAAACTCGGCACTTTTATGACACATCTTGTGTGTGTGTGTGTGTATGTATGTATATATATATATATATATATATATATATATATATATATATATATATTATTCATTTATTTATTTAGTCACCAATACAATTAAAAGTTTGTCTTACCAATGGTTTCGGAACATCACTTTTAGGTGATTATCCGTCATCAGAAATGTTGACTTTTGAAAAAATTGGACAGATAATTAACTATATATATACACACAAGATGTGTCATAAAAGTGCCAAGTTTGAAGCTGTATTTACCAAGATAGAAATGAACAATGAATGGAATGTTAATTTTTTTCAGAATACAAGGTGTATTAAAAAGTACAAAAAAATCTCAATACTTTTTTGACACACCTTGTATATATATATATATATATATATATATATATATGAGTATAGATTAAAGGATATGAAAACAACGCAATATGCTGTTAAATTGAAAACATATTGTGTTGTTTTCGTATCCTTTTATCTATACTCATACCGTCGGATTCATTTCCTTTCTCTTATATATATATATATATATATATATAAGTTAAGGCAATGTGGACATGAAGTCAATGGCGCTTGGTCACTGACAGTTTTTCACCTATGCGATTTTCAAATTTGGTTTGAAAAATACATAGGCAAGAAACTGTCAATAACCAAGCACCATTGACTTCATGTCCCCATTAGCCTATCCTAGGGTTTTGGTATTGATATGTATAATGAGTATCACTGCCAAATTGGGATGTTCAGTAAGAGTGTATTTATATAAAATTTTGATGTGTGAAATGCACATATTCATAGTAAAGTACATTGTATTTCTAAAACCTCAGAAACATTTTTCTCTTCTAAGGAGAATTAAACGTATAAGGATTATTGTTTTATTTTAGAAAAGTGAAAGTAGATCTATACAGATAAAACCAGTGATTGATTTATTTTTTATGTATCATTTTGGCTGTCCAAACAATTGGACCCTGGGACCTGAAAATTGATATCTTGACTAAAGAACATGTGGTTGGTGGTGCTGACCTCCAAGATCACTGGAGATTGCCAGATGTCAATTTTACTACAAAGCTGCTATTTCCAGTCAGAAAAAAAGATTGTGAGTTTAATATTGGGTGTTCAAGAGTTGAATCTCACAAAACCCCTGCTCATTCCTATCTGCAAAAGAAAGACGAGAGGCAGACTGAGTGGTTGAACAATCAAGCAGTGCCCAAACCCAAAGACACCATGTAGCAAATGTGTAATTTTTTTAAATGACTTAAAATAAATCAATGTGTTATAACTAAAATATTTCAACACTGCTATATACTATTAAGATAGATATGTTTTGTTGATTGATTGATTTTAATGGCATGTCAACCTGTTAGGGGTTATTTTATGCTGTTCATTATACATTCATAATTACATTTTCTTTATACTTTCTTAAGAGAAGTTCTTTTGCAACAGGTCTTATCAAATATGAATAATTTTTAACAGATCTATTTGATTCCTAGATATAACCCTAATAGATACTACCACTCCAGGTCATAGTAGGGAAGAGGAACTCCACACTCCCCAGATGTTCATGTAATGAATGACCCTTAATTTGTAGCCACAAAAAGGTATTTTTATTATATATTGTATGTAATGAACGACCTCTAACCTTTGGCTATGTTAGCCTACAAAAATATTTCTTTGACATCCAATGACAAACCGGCTATGTTTTAAATAGTGCCACTATGCTTTCCTACAAGGATGGCTTTGGCATTAGATAACTCACAAAAGTTGATATGCCATTAAATAAAGAACCCAAACTAATGACATAAAGAGAAAACATTCAAACATTTATACATTCAAAACTACTGTAATACAATCAAAGTTAATGCATAGCCTAGCTAATGCCTAAACAAAGACTTTTAGTTAAAACTGTAGGGAGATGATTACTTTTCCATTTCCAGTAATTTCCATCTGTCTTACTATCACGCACATACACACATGTATACACAAATATACACATATACAATATATGCACTACCCAAAAATATACACCTGCTACGTACATGTATGCATGTTCATCCACACCCACATTACGCATATATACCCACACATAAATATACATACATACATATATATATATATATATATATATCCACACAACAGTACACATCCATACATACGCATATATGCACCTGCACAATACACATATATACACACATACATATATCCATATGTGCATGTACATATGTACACAAACGTACACGTATATACACATACACATCCAGAACCTGTACTCAACCATATCTGTACACACACCCCCATCCCATACATGTATATACTTACATATAACCCATCCATATAAGTACACACATATATCTACACATGCTCACATACCCACATGTATAAAAGCCAGCTGATATATATCTTTAGTTAAGATATTCTTTGTTTAGGTATAGGATATGTGGGGGACTCTGGATGAAGTTATGGTAATGTTAGGAAGAGTAACAAGATAAGGTCCAATGTTTCAAAAACATATCTCATCTAATGAATGACCCCTTGTTTTTGAGTTGAAAAATTGGTCTTAAATAGTTGTTCATTACATGGGAATATACTAAAGTTTTATTGTCATTTTTTTTCCTGTTTTCGTGAACTTTTCAAAATCATTTATTTGTTTGTTTTGTTTTATGGTATATCAACCACAGTGGGTCATTTAATGCCGGCAAATTTTTTGAAAGATTTGTAACGATAGTTTGTAAGAAAAATTTTTTTAACTCAATTTTTTTTCTGAATGTTTGAGATGAGGCTTGATGATTAGTATTATCTGTGTTATTCAGACTATTGTCCTCATCTTCATTGTTATCTGTACAACGTTTCAGCCGATATGCTCTCCGGCAAGAAATACCTGAAGAAGGCCGGCGGGCATATCAGCCGAAACTTTGTACAGATAACAATGAAGATGAGGACAATAGTCTGAATAATGCAGATAATACTAATCAATTTTTTTGTAAACAAATTTTCTATTTAGTCCATAGATAGTACCCTAACAGGTACTACTACTCTGGGTCAGATTGGACCTGCAACAGATGGAAATGATACACTGGTTTGGGAATAGTTGTTGACTAATATTACCCCTGCTAAAAAAATAGCATAAATATATCCATTATATATATTTACCAACCCCTCCACATGAGCTGGATATAACACAAGGTCAATTTCTTAAGCAGAGTTCAACAGGTTTGAATTCAGAGTTTTCCTTCTCCTAGATCGGTTGCCTAACCAAGGTTAAAGAGCCCAGTTTGCCATACTATTTACCCATAACTGGAGGGAGAGTAGGATTCATACCTTTCCCAAGGGTATTAGTGTTAAATGAAATGTAACGTCCAGGATTTGAACTTGGGGGGACAAGTCCATTTCCCATGACTAAATATATCCATTATAACATCAGTCCTCAACCATTTTTGCACTGCTGGCGGGTTTAATATTCTTGCAGATCTTTAATTTAATAAGTCAAGTTTAAGTCACTAAGTAGTAAACATGATTAATTTTAATTCTAAAAGGTTTATCTTATGAATTTAATATTAAGATCCAAGGAAATTAATTTAAAATTTTTTATTTTACTAAGAAAGTAAAAGAATATTGATATAATTTGTATCTGTGGGAGTGATAATAAATGAGAAAAAGGATTGATCACGCACTGTTTCATATTGCCAAATCATGTAATTTTCTCATGGTCGATAACACATGTTTTGCAACCTGGTTCAAAACCTGCTCTACAATATATGCATACACATGCCTGTGGATAGTTAAGGGTATGTGTGTATGTGTGTCATTTCTTAATCAGAAGACTTTAGGGTGTATTTCAAGCATAAAAAATTGACACTTATAAGCAAATAGCTAAGTTTTACACAAGTTACAGCTTGTGAAAACATTTTACTAGTAAAGTAAAGTAAAGTTATTGGAGCAGCCTAATGTTGGCATCAGCCAGACAGCGAGGGAGTTTATCCCCTTTTCACTATCACTAGACCAAGGAGATTATTTTAGCATCTGAGGTGGAGCGCTACACTTACCATCAGCTCCTCGCTTTACCACACAAACCCTGTACTACTCATATGCTGAGTTGGTGAGGGCCGGTATCAAATCGGGAACCTTGTGATTCCTAGCCAAACATTCTACCGACTGAGCTAAACCAGCCCTTTACTAGTAACCATATCTATTTATTTATTTTCCAAACTTTTGTCAAATTGACCTAATTTAGTCACGTACATAAGAACAGAATGGCACATAAAATTACAGTTAAATGTAAAATAGTTGTTTTAGGCTATAAATGCAAATCAGTATGCACTTACTTCACTCTTGGTGATTGTTTTCAATTTTTACTAGCTATCCATTACAAATTATAAAACTACTAACTGAAATATCCATCTATGTTATAAGACTGTAACATAGGGGGCATTGGGTTCATCACTGCAATAGTTGACTGCAAAGTCACTTGGTGCATGGTTTGTTGATGCTATTAAATAGAAAATGTAAACATATCTCTGATGACAAGGAAGAGGTCAAGGAAGGTCATAATATATATGTAAATATATAATTGGATAGACTCTGTCAGAAAGTCACATGGAAGTTTGAAGATGCTGATGGAAAGTGTTGGAGACAGTGATGAATCTTTAACACAGTTCAAGAAAAATAACAAAGACTCAAGAGAGAAGAAAACAATTAATAAAATCATTTTCAAACGTGTGAAGAAATTCATTGTGTTCCTTTTCTGACTTTCCTTCCACAAAATTGATCATGCCACAACAAAAGTATTAAGTATTAGAATTAAGAATATTTGGTAATTTATGAGGAAGACCGTCCTGGTCTCCTGCCTCAAAACTTGCTACCGGTGATTGCTGAAAAACCAACCCAGCTATGATTGAAGTCCGTAGCTGAAGCAGTGTCACTTGAAAGAAAACAACCAACTTGGGGTGGGGTTTTTTTGGGGGCGGGGGTCGACATTCAATTACATATAAAAAAATCCAAAACGTTTATTTTTTTCAGTATTTTCATTTTATTTTAATATATTCATTTCCAACAATCAATTACAAGTAAAAAAAAAAAATAAAAATATTTAGATATTCCTGTTTATTTAAACTAAAAACAAGACATTAAATAAACATGAATAAAAGAAAATCTGAGTATTTAGATATTCTTTTCTATTTTAATAAAAAAACAAAAAACTATCTATCTCAGTATATTCAAAACTAATCATCTTCATATTTATCTATCTCAATTTGTTCATATTTCTATTTACTTTGTTTTTTATCTATCTACCTATCTATTTATATATCAGTCTATTCAAAACTATCCTATCTATCTATCTATCTATATCAATTTGTTCTTATCTATGTTACTTTGTTTATATCTATTTATCCATCTATCTCTGTTCCTATCTATTTATCTGCTTTTCAGAGAAAGATACAAACTATTTTCCAATATGCCTTAATAAAATAATAAAATTAAATAAAACATTTTTATTGACACTGCTTCGGCTACGGACTTCAATCGTAGCTTGGGTTGGTTTTTCACCACTCACCGGTAGCAAGCATAGATTACCGAATATTTACTAGAATTTATAATTGTTTACAAATGATTATTATCATTAGTTACTTGAAACGATATAATTACTTGAAAAAAAAGTAAAAAAATGACTTTGGCATTAAATAGCCCAGCAAATGTTGACATGCTGTAAAACTTATCAACCAACCAACCTACCTACCAATCAGGATGTTAATCCAAGCTATGGATCAAATAGATCTGTTTCAAAATTATTTGTATTCACGTGCAAATAAAACTCTCGAGAAACAACTGCACAAAAAATATAAATATGAACATACAATGAATGTGATTCCCTAACCTCTGGTCAGAAAATAACCCTAGATGGATTGACATGCCATTAAAATCAATTATATAATATATCTCTAGAAATAATAAAGTCCTTAGTTTTAAAAGAATATTAATGTTTTATAAAAGATTGTTAAAGGTGTACTTATATACGGGTCATTCTCTGTATACACTGACAGAAAATAAATAATAATCTATTCCTATAAATTTTGGCAATTTATGTCTTGTTTTTTCTAAGAAATTATTAACCGTTTTCTTCTGCATATTTAATATCTTATAGTTGTTAAAATAACTGGGATTTCAGTGGGTACAAATAATATACTCTGATGCTAGGCAGAACTCTCTAGGGTGATACTTTGATCCTAAACATAGTGTACAGATGCTACACTGATCCCACCCATATGTAAATAATCCAAACATTTTAAATGGGCACCATAGTGGTAATATTAAAATTCATAATGATAACCGATCATGATGTATAAATAGCCAACAGGATAAAAGGTAGATGACAAGGAAATATATTAGAATTTCATTGTCATCTACTAATAAACATTACATAAAACAATCAGATAGCAAGTACAGATAATCAACAAAACTTAAATATCAAATCACATTGAAAATACTGGTTCCTGCTAGTGTTACATATTAATTGGATCCCTATTACTTTTTAAGGTAGTATAGAAATCCTTATGGCGATCAGTGCAGCTGATGGCCTTGAGAGTGAGTGACAATGCTTGACCTCACTCTGACCTTGCCTTGCGGAAAGGGACCGTGGGAATCGGAAGGCAATAGAAGCCCTTCCGGTTTAAGGTGTAAGGAACTCAGTAAGAGTTGCAGGTAGTCAGTTGCAGTAAGTGAGTTGCAGAGTTAGAAGCTAGCAAGATGTGACTCTCAGCGCGCATTGTCTGGTCTGGGTTCATAAATAAAGAAACATCATTATAAATCGAAGTCTTGTTGTTATTACTAAAAGCTAACAATGACACAAGGCTTCTGATAAGAAATGATCCCCAGCAGAACCAGACACGGAATCCCCATACAAGAAGACCAGACGAGACCTGTAGAAGATATACCAGACCATTAGAAGATAGAAGACTAGACAGAGAAGAAAAGAAAAGGCGCTACGTAACACTAGTACTGAAGTTAAACACCAATAAACCTTAGAATCACTTTGTACTATAACCAACCTGAGACCTGTGTGCCAGACTAAGGAAAGCTTAGTAAATAAGTATTATAATAATAATGAAATTTATTGTGTACAGTGCTCAGGTGCACCACAACTCATCAAAGTCTCATGTCAAGTACACAGAATAATGTTGTGTCAGGAACATGAACAGTTCACAGTAGTAATATGCATGTATGTGTGTGCATGTGTATGTGGGAAGTGGCATCAGGTATAGTGTTGGCAGACTACAGGAAGCATGGAGGCTTTGAAAGATTCAGTGCTCCGGCAGCCTACAACAGATGCAGGCAGTTTATTCCATATCTCCGCAATTCTGAGCGTGAAAAAATGTTTCCGAAAGTCACGTGAACAGTGCTGTTTTCTGACTTTGTAGGCATGCCCGCGTGTATTGGAGAGATGGAGATCAAAAAGGTGCTCAAGGTTGCTGTTGTTAAGATGATTAATGACCTTATGAGCATTTACCAGGTCAGTTGCCAGACGCCGAAGTTTCAACGAATCTATTCCCAGGGCTGCGAGACGTTCAGAGTATGGCAGATTCCTGATGGAGGGTACTCGCTTGGTTGCACGTCTCTGTACAGTTTCTAGGAGGTTAATATTCTGAGAGAGATAGGGGTTCCAGACTGGTGATGCAAACCCCAAGTGTGGCCATACCATAGCTTTGTACAGCTTCAAATAGATAGCCGGTGAGCGGCTGACAAAGGTCTTGCTGAGTGACGCCAGGACGCCCTCGGCCTTTTTGGCAATTTTGGAGATGTGTTTCGTCCAACGTAAATCATTGCTGACAGTAATACCCAGATCACGTTCACAAGAAGATTCCTTGATATTAGTGTTGTGGAGGGAGTATATGTATGATGGATTTTTCCTCCCAAAATGCATGGTGGTGCATTTGTCCACAGCCAGCTTCAGTTGCCAGTCAGTGATTATTACTATAGTGTTGTGATAAGTGCATTATAGTATAGCGTCATGTTAAGTACATTATTAGTAATGAATCTGCTGTAATCTCTTTGTATCAAACAATGACCAGAATTTTATAATGTATCACTTATTCTGCTAAGATTAATATTAAAACAAAACATTATTATATTTAATTTTTTCATAGATTAAAATAGCAAAACTTATCCCCAATATTCACTAATTTTAATGTCTTGTTAGTAATGAATTATAATAAAATTTTACATTAAAATTAGTGAATATTGGGGATAAGTTTTGCTATTCTAACCTATGAAAAAATTAAATGGAATAATATTTTCGGTTATTTCCTATAAGTCTAACATGATCAAAGGGGAACCACTCTTGACTGATAAATTATTTATTTTCCCATTAAACTAACCCTAAACCCTAACCCTAACCCCGCATTCTTTTTTCCTAGTAGATCAATAAATAAATAATTTATCAGTCAAGAGTGGTTCCCCTTTGATCATGTTAGACTTATAGGAAATAACCACATCATCTGAGTGTGTTAAAGTATAATGTTATGTTAAATGTGTCATAAGATCCAGTGTGATGGATGTCCCTTTCCAAAAGGGACCAAAACAAGTCTTTGTTTCTTGGCCATTCGGTGGAGAAATAAAATGAGATCTTCACTTTGATGCTATGGCAACAACTCTTTGGTCTTGCCATCTAGTGGTCATTAGTAGAAGTCATTTGGCAGATAAGATGATCCTACAAATTGAAAATGCAAGAAAGTTGGTGATGATTATTGAAGTTAGTCTACTGTTGGTTTGAATAACAGCAACTAACTAAGCACAACTGAAGCAGTGTCCAAGACAGTTGGTATTTATAGAAATCAAGAATGATCCATTCATGCATTTGGGTGATTCCATTCCTTGGGTTCTGATTGGCTGCATGGTTTCAATGATATTGTGGAGTTTTATAAATACCCTGTCATTCTGCAGTAGAATTGCAACTAGACGGGTTTGTATTAAGTTACAACCGCTTGTTGCTGTGTCTTAACAATTCGAACTTAGTTTGATTATTCTTTAATGATTTGAAGAAGTCTTTCAACAGGATATTTAGAAGTCTTTAAATGTCTGCACTTACCCAATCCCTCTGCAATGGGTTGGATTTGACACAAAATGATTTTTTAAGTGGACTACAACTAGCTTGAATTCAAAGTTTTCCTCTCCATATTTAAGGCTAAATATCCCTGAATGTTCTATGTTTTACCCCATACCTGTTGGACGAAGCGATAGATTCATGCCTTTCTTAAAAGGCATTAGTACAAACAGGAAGTATGAATAATCCAGAAAAAGAAGGCAGATGACAATGAAATCTTTCATTTTAGGAGGCACATGGTGTAATGGTTACCATCGCAGGTAATGGACACAACAAAATGAGTTAAAATCTCGGATGCATTTGCATTTGGCATAACACTAATACCACTGGGAAAGGTATGAATCCAACAGTTCTCCCTCCAGCTATGTGTAAATAGTAGGGCAGACTATGCTTGGTATGGCAACCTGTCTAGGACAAGGAAAACTGAATTCAAATCTTTCAAAATTTCAAAAAAGGGGCTCTCTTCTTATTAGTCAAAACTACTTTGAATGCCCCCCCCCCCTTCTTTTGATGTTGACCAAAACAAAAAATAATAATGTTTGATTTAATAACCATTCATTAATCTATCTTCTTAGTCCAGATGTTGTTTTGTCATTTAGATTTGCACAATTTGCCTTTGTTTAATAAAACTAATCAATTTTCTTCACTTTTTATATTCAGTTGATATTGTCATGCTGTCACTTGGTCTATTTATCCTTTTATTGATTTTATTAATCTCTATATTTGAATATTATATAAAATTACATTCAAGGAATTGACAATTCAAAAGAAAACATGAACACTGTGAAGAATAATTAAAGTCCAATTACTGTCGAACTGGGAAGACAAGGCAGCAAACGGTTGTAACTCAATACAATCCTGAAAGCCACAAAGTCCACTGCAAAATTACAGAGTATATATAAGACTCCACAATGTCATTCAAATCAAGTAGTCAAGCAGCCAATCAGAACTCAAGGAATGGAATCACCCAGATTCATGGATGGATCATTCTTGAGTTCTATTTATACCAACTGTCTTGGACACTGCTGGATTTGTACTTAGCTGCTGTTATTCAAACCAACAGTAGGCTAACTGACTTCAATACACTGAAACTGTGCAGCTTACAGTATCAACCATAAATAAGTACACCCACCAACTATTTTTCATAAACATGAATTTCTAAACCAGAAATATCAGACTTATATTATTTCTAGTGGAACATCATACAATCAAAACAAATATTATTAGGTATTATTTATTACCAAACTCTATAGTAATGAAATCCAGTAACCAATGTATATATATTTACCAACTCCTCCACACGAGCAGAATGTGACACAAGGTCAATTCCATTGTTCTGGTCTCACTACAGAGTTATAAGAAATTCCATTGTTCTGGTCTCACTACAGAGTTATAAGAAATTACATTGTTCTGGTCTCACTACAGAGTTATAAGAAATTACATTGTTCTGGTCTCACTACAGAGCTATAAGAATTCCATTGTTCTGGTCTCACTACAGAGCTATAAGAAATTCCATTGTTCTGGTCTCACTACAGAGCTATAAGAAATTCCATTGTTCTGGTCTCACTACATAAGAATTCCATTGTTCTGGTCTCACTACAGAGCTATAAGAATTCCATTGTTTGGTCTCACTACAGAGCTATAAGAAATTCCATTGTTCTGGTCTCACTACAGAGCTATAAGAAATTCCATTGTTCTGGTCTCACTACAGAGCTATAAAGAAATTCCATTGTTCTAGTAACATTAGCCATTAGAGAACAGTCTTCTGGTGGTGTACAAGGGGCAGCTAAAAAGTTCATAGACTGACCAAGATACTCTCATGGAATGTAACCAAATGAAGTTTATTTTTCAACAGTCTTCCTTGTAGTCCACACACTTCTTGCATCAGTGTTGCATTCCATTGGTCAAAAAAGTCATCAACAGCAGATATGATGACATCATATGAACTTTTCACCCTATGAACTTTTCATAGAAATATAAATTTATGTTAAATTTGATAAACAAAATTCTGTAATTATTTGATGATAAATAATGTTATCTTGATATTTTGTGGGCCAAAACATTTTTTTTCTGAGAAACCAACAGGTGTGTATGCATATATATACAAGAAATATATAAACATTATATATATATATATATATATATATATTTCTTTTTAACCATCACCCTAACCTCTAAAACAATACGCAACATAATCCAGTAAAAACTCCCGACAACAGAAAAGAAAATTTAAATTGATTCTGTAGATAAATGAGCTCTTAAAGATATATTCAAATATATGTGTATGTATATATATATATATATATATATATATTAAATGGATGTGTATGTGGTGTAACAGTTATGATCATAACAAAATGGGCACAATAAGTGGAGTTAAAATCCTATACAAGGCTGTTTGCATTTCCCTTTGCAATAATGCCTTTAAGAAAAGCATGAATCTATCTCTTCTTCTTCTTCTTCTTCAAAACCTGAGAAATGTAATATTTGTCTGAATTTTTTAGATCAGGCTTGATAATTTGTATTATTTGGATTTTTTGAATTATTGTCCCCCATCTTTATTGTTATATACACAACAGTTCGTCCGATGTACCACCGGCCTTCTTCAGGTGTTTCTTGTCAAACTCGAAAACTTCTCTCCATTTGGACACATGGTGCAATGGATATAAGGGTTGAGTTGATACAGTTCTAAGTGACAATCATCTCTAAGTTGCAGGTTCAATTCTGGCCAAGGGTGATAATAACATAGAATATTCAACATAGCTTAACACTTGTACCTGGTAATAGTTAACAGAACGAAAACAGTCTACCCCAATGGATTGAATAAAGGGTTCAGTTTGAAATTCTGTGAAGGCTCCTGATTACAACATGAAGGCTCGACCAAAAACATCTGAAGAAAGCCAGAAGGCACATCGGCCAAAACATTGTGTATATAACAATAAAGATGAGAACAATAGTCTGAAAAATACAAATAATATTGAGAAGTGTAGTTCAGAGAATCTATGGCAAACTAATGCACCATTCTTCTGTTATCAGCTCATCCAAGAAATGTAGCCTTTACAACTATAAATAAAATTACATGTATAAACAGTCACGTAGTTTACATCTTAAGCTGACCTGTTGGGCACTCATATACCCGCTCCTCGGAGTGGGGGATCCAGTGGGCTTCAGCCTCTGGACCGGTTAAGTAATTAACAGCGTTGATCCCAGGGGGCTATCCCCCCAAGCAACACCTGCTCCCTTGATTTAAAGGGGCAGGGCTGGGTTTATTGCCCAGTGCTCGAGGCACCCCCCTCCTTGAGGGAGAATGCCGATGAGATCAACTCATTTTTTGCACCCACCATCCCATGAGCTTCAGTTTATGGGTAGTCCCACATTAAAAAGACCTTGTGCCACACCCGCATATGTGGGATGCACAGTAAATACCCTCATATGTTGTGTGCAATGGGAGAGATACTACTACTAATAATAATAATAATACTACTACTACATATTAAAAATGATTTTTATTTGTTTTTATTTATATTAAGTGACAAGAAAAGGATCAATACTTAATTTTGTGTAATATTCATAAACTATAGAAAATAAAGAGGGGCCGGGTTAGCTCAGTCGGTAGAGCGTTCGGCTAGGAATCACAAGGTTCCTAGTTCGATACCGGTCCTCACCAACTCAGCATATGAGTAGCACAGGGATCTGTGCGGTAAAGTAAGGAGCTGATGGTAGCTGTGGCGCTCCACCTCACATGCTAAAACAATCTCCTTGGTCTAGCGATATTGAAAAGGGGATAGACTCCCTCGCTGACTGGCTGATACCGACTTTAGGCCGCCCTGTCAACTTTACTTACTTATAGAAAATAAGTATAATAACATTAATCATAACAAGTATATTTTTTAAAAATAAGCCTGATGATATTTTGGAAGCTACTATATGGCTGCACCATTTGGAGTCTACCAAAACGCTTAGAGAAAAAGTTAGTGGGAGCTACAAAAAGATTCTGCATGCTGTCTTTAATGAATCCTGGAAGCAGCACCTTCCAAAAAAGTAGCTGTACAGCCACTTACCTCCTATCATACAAACTAAGATGAACAAGACATGCTGGACATGGCTAGAGAAGAAAGAAACAAATTCATAAGTGATGTTCTCATGTGGACACCAACTCAGATACACCAGTGTAGGCTGACAGCAAAAACCTACATCAATCAGCTATGTGCAGATACTGGATGCTGTACAGAAGACCTGCCAGAAGCGTTGGCTGGGAAAAGTCATAGGAATCTTATGCTGTTAGGATGATGAAATGATGATTGAAAATGAACAAGAAAATAAAGCTTTTGATATTCTATAAATACAACTGCAAAATATTTTAAATATTTCTATTCTGGCATATAGCAAAAACCTCATTTGAATCTCCTGTTTAAATTTTGCACGTATGCTTTGAAGAATAAGAATAAAATGATATGTGGATATAGTTATTTACTAAGCATAGCTTAGATGCAGCACAAGGCCAGAAGTATGAGGCACCCAGTGAGAATCGAAATCACTAACAATGGTATGCTAATCTAGCTTGCTAACCATTACACCACATGAGGAGCCCATGATATGTGGATATACAGTCAAATTTAACTCATTTGATGGTATCATTCATTTAAAAAAATCTTTTTCTGTGTCTTGGTAACAAAAGGCTAACATGTTGATAATTATCCCTGGCTATACCAGATCACCTTGCTAGTATTTGTGTTACAAATGTTAGGAAACAGATGTCAGATTAAATTAGATTTGTTGAATAAGATATTGATTGGTTATGTCAGATATTAGGAATGAACAGCTTTAACCAATTTTATATCATTACAGATCGTTTTGATGTTTGTGTCCAATTGATATCTTTACTAAATCTGGGTTAGTTATTGTTACTATCTAAATAAGGTGTCCGCCCTGTCGGCTGGGTCTGTAGAATAACCCAACTGCACTTTTGCAGAGGGTAAGACCCACCACTACACTAATGAAGGTCACCTGTTGGCTGTAGGTTATGAACTATAATGCCTGAAGACAGGATTGTGATGGCTGAGTTGTCAGTGACTCTGGTTCTAAGTGGCACCGTGACTTGCAACAGTCCACTTGGCTTGGACTAGATGGGCAATTGGAGAGCCACATCTGATCAATTGGCTGGTCATGTCAATCCCTAGCAACTATAGGATTGTCTTGGCCGTATTCTTCAAATTGCTCTTTGGCAAACATCCACATCATTTTTAAGTGCTCAGTGGCTGAGGGTCAGTCACCAGTATTTATTAATACAATGAAGTTAATGAAGATTATTTCTACCAATTTTTATCACTATGAAGTTAATGAAGATTATTTCTACCAAATTATTAATACACATGAAGTTAATGAAGATTATTTCTACCAAATTAATTAATACACATGAAGTTAATGAAGATTATTTCTACCAAATTATTAATACACATGAAGTTAATGAAGATTATTTCTACCAATTTATTAATACACATGAAGTTAATGAAGATTATTTCTACCAATTATTAATACAATGAAGTTAATGAAGATTATTTCTACCATTTAATTAAATACACATGAAGTTAATGAAGATTATTTCTACCAATTATTAATACACATGAAGTTAATGAAGATTATTTCTACCAATTTATTAATACATATGAAGTTAATGAAGATTATTTCTACCAATTTATTAATACACATGAAGTTAATGAAGATTATTTCTACCAATTTATTAATAAATGAAGTTAATGAAGATTATTTCTACCAAATTATTAATACACATGAAGTTAATGAAGATTATTTCTACCAAATTATTAATACACATGAAGTTAATGAAGATTATTTCTACAATTTATTAATACCATGAGGTAATGAAGATTATTTCTACCAATTTATTAATACACATGAAGTTAATGAAGATTATTTCTACCAATTTATTAATACACATGAAGTTAATGAAGATTATTTCTACCAATTTATTAATACACATGAAGTTAATGAAGATTATTTCTACAATTTATTAATACAATGAAGTTAATGAAGATTATTTCTACCAATTAATTAATACACATGAAGTTAATGAAGATTATTTCTACCAATTTATTAATACAATGAAGTTAATGAATTATTTCTACCAATTTATTAATACACATGAAGTTAATGAAGATTATTTCTACAATTTATTAATGATATGAAGTTATAAGATTATTTCTACCAATTTATTAATACACATGAAGTTAATGAAGATTATTTCTACCAATTATTAATACACATGAAGTTAATGAAGATTATTTCTACCAATTTATTAATACACATGAAGGTAATGAAGATTATTTCTACCAATTATTAATACACATGAAGTTAATGAAGATTATTTCTACCAATTTATTAATACACATGAAGTTAATGAAGATTATTTCTACCAATTTATTAATACACATGAAGTTAATGAAGATTATTTTACCAATTTATTAATACACATGAAGTTAATGAAGATTATTTCTACCATTTATTAATACAATGAAGTTAATGAAAGTTATTTTCTACCAATTTATTAATACACATGAAGTTAATGAAGATTATTTCTACCAATTTTAATACACATGAAGTAATGAAGATTATTTCTACATTTATTAATACACATGAATAATGAAGATTATTTCTACCAATTTATTAATACACATGAAGTTAATGAAGATTATTTCTACCAATTTATTAATACACATGAAGGTAATGAAGATTATTTCTACCAATTTATTAATACACATGAAGTTAATGAAGATTATTTCTACAATTTATTAATACACATGAAGTTAATGAAGATATTTCTACCAATTTATTAATACACATGAGGTAATGAAGATTATTTCTACCAATTTATTAATACACATGAAGTTAATGAAGATTATTTCTACCAATTTATTAATACACATGAAGTTAATGAAGATTATTTTCTACCAAATTATTAATACACATGAAGTTAATGAAGATTATTTCTACCAATTTATTAATACACATGAAGTTTGAAAATTTATTTTACCAATTTAAATACACATGAAGTTAATGAAGATTATTTCTACAATTTATTATACACATGAAGTTAATGAAGATTATTTCTACCAATTTATTAATACACATGAAGTAATGAAGATTATTTCTACCAATTTATTAATACACATGAAGGTTAATGAAGATTATTTCTACCAATTTATTATACACATGAAGTTAATGAAGATTATTTCTACCAATTTATTAATACACATGAAGTTAATGAAGATTATTTCTACCAATTTATTAATACACATGAAGTTAATGAAGATTATTTCTACCAATTTATTAATACACATGAAGTTAATGAAGATTATTTCTACCAATTTATTATACACATGAAGTTAATGAAGATTATTTCTACAATTTATTTAATAATGAAGTTATGATAGATATTTCTACAATTTATTAATACACATGAAGTAATGAATAAAATATTAATACACATGAAGTTAATGAAGATTATTTCTACCAATTTATTAATACACATGAAGTTAATGAAGATTATTTCTACCAATTTATTAATACACATGAAGTTAATGAAGATTATTTCTACCAATTTATTAATACACATGAAGTTAATGAAGATTATTTCTACCAATTTATTAATACACATGAAGTTAATGAAGATTTATTTCTACCAATTTATTAATACACATGAAGTTAATGAAGATTATTTCTACCAATTTATTAATACACATGAAGTTAATGAAGATTAAAAAAATTTTTTTTTTTTTTTAAATTCAAAATACCTGGTACATACTTTTGATGAACAAGATCGAAAAAACAAAACATGACTAACAAATCTCTTAGTGGAATCAAAAAAACCAGATAAAGGAGTGAAAAGAAGTGAAGCAAGGCAGTAAACCTGCATGATTACATGGGAAATTCAAAGGAGAAAATTAAAAATTAAAAGAAAGGAAAAAAAGAAAAAAACAAAAGAAAAAAAAAGAAAAAAAAAAAAATAAAAAACAAAGACAAAAACAAGTTAGTAGAAAATTATGCAAAGCCATTCACCTGGATGCTGTGGGTGCCTTGAATCAAAATGAAAGTTGCCATAATGTGGAGACTCAACATGGACATCCTGCCTGATGCTTCACTTTGAAAGATGATGTACGCATTATCTTATCTTGAAAAAGACCCAAAAACAAAGTGGTCAATGGCAATTTCAAACATTTACAACTTTAACCGATTGAAGTACACCCAGGCTATGAGAGAGACATTACACTTTCAAATCAAAGAAAACAAAAAACAAAACAAAAACAAAAAAAAAAAAAAAAAAAACAAAGGGAAAAAACAAAAAAAAAAAAAAACTATGAATTAAAAATGACAGACAATGAAATATTTGAATATTTTTGAAATCTTTCTTTGACAATGTTGTTTGGGTCTCACTAGTTCATTTGTAAGTTTCACCTTTAACCCATCCAAAGGGGATGTTTCTCAAGAAAAAAGGGGGGAAAAAAATGTAATACCCAGGGCCTATTGCAGACAATTACTTTTATGGGAAGTTTTCTCTCCACTTAATTAAAATGAAAAAAAAAAAATAGAAAAAAAAAAAATAAAAATAAGTAGCAATAAAGACAATTTATTTGTAATAAGTGAAAAGCAAAGAGTAATAGTTTTGAAGTAAACCCGAGAATAATGAAAACATTAGAAATAGTGACAAAAAAATGTGATGTAAGCAGTTCAAAGTGAACTGCCTTGGGGAAGCCAACTAAGATGTTGCAACAAAAACATTTCCTCTGAGTATTCAGATTGTAGATACATTAGTAAATCAGTCAGGTTCTCCTTTAGTCTTCACAAAGTAGCAGTGTTGGCCTAATTATGTATTATAAACATACAAATTTTCCAACAAAGGATACAAATAAGGATTTTAAGTTTGGTCATTAAAAAATTAAGCCAAAACTTGGTTCAAAGCAAAGGAGGGAAAGAAGTTGCTACCCAAAATATTGGAGCAAAAATAAGAGAAAATAACTCAACTCTTAAATGGAAAAAGAAATCCAAATAGATAATGGCCAAATAGGAATCAGGAATATATTATTATGCTTTAAGTATAAGCAACTTCAAATTGGATTTGAGAAAGGAAAGGAAGGAAATGCCTACATCTGAACAATGAGACCATTGAATGCAATTTTCCTGAATATTTGTTAGTAGTTCATAACCCTATACCAATTAGATGACAGTGACAAGATACAGTGAAGAACAAAACAATTATAAACCAAGTTAAAGTCACAAATAAACAGTGTGCTCACTAATTAAAAAACAGATTTCAAGTTAAGATATTTTAATAAAAAATAAAAAATAAATTGTAAGAGAAGGTAGGACTAAAAAATAATTATGGGGATGGAGTGTAAATCAGAATAAATAACAATGTAACAAAAATACATAATCAATATTAATGAATTAACTAATCAAATGGCAAGACATTAAAACAAAAAAAGTTTTTAAAAGGTGTATGTGGAAAGTAAAGCAAGCCATCCGTGATTGTGGTCTCACCTGTTTGGGCCTAGGTCTGGTGCATAAGATAATTATCCAGCCATACCTCCCCCCCTCCCCCCGGTAGTAACCGCACGTCTAGATCTCCCTCGTCAAGGTTGGTGTGCTGAAAACCAGGCCTATTAGTTCTCTTCGATCTGACCTTTTTTCATAAACCCAGACAAAAGAATATTATCAAATGAACTACAAAAGGAGGAATCAAGGATTATAGCACAGGAAAGAACTTACCCCTTTTTCTTTCAAAGAAATCAAATTGGTGGGCTGCAGTTCATTCACAATAAAATCAAATGGAAGTTAAATAAAAATGTCTTAAAAAAAACAATTGTTTAACAAAGCAGAAATTTGGAAATATTAAGTACTATAAACACTTTAAAATTTTTAATTTTCACATCTAACCAAAACCAATTGTTTTTAAGTTGTCTCATCTGATGGTTATCAATTTCAACAAGCTACTCAACCTGGGAACTGATAGAGTTTGCAAATCAAGTAGCAATGATGCCAGGAGAATTAGCTTGTCACCAAATAGCAGCAGGTATGAGCATTTTTCAGGTTTAAATCTATTCTCCTTTCATTGTCTAACAGTAAAATCTATTTTTTTTTTTAACTTAGAAAAAGAACAAATATACTATGCCTTTTCTTTCCATTTTTTTCCCTTTCTAATTTTCAAATTGATCTATCAACAAGACCCTTACAATTTAGAATGTTTACTGAAAGCAAGTCTTTTATCTTATATAAATTGAAGGTAACTATCTGATTTCTTTTTATAATTAAAAAAAAATTTTAAAATCATTGAAAGTTGTTTTTTTTGGGTTTTTTTTTAAAATATAAAAAATCTTTTTAAATTAAATGATAAAATAGCATATCCCTTTTCAGCCCAAGAAAGCACATGTGAATGCTTACCGAGAGAATTGTCAACTAATTTTTCAATAAATACTGCCGCAAATATATATTTTATTGAGTAGCAAGTGAAATATAGATCGAGGGCGTCAGAGAGAAGACATTAGGTTATTATTTTTTTTTTTTTCCAGGTGGAAAATTTGAAAATGNTATATATATATATATATATATATATATATATATATATATAATATATATAATCACAAAAAGTATATATATATATATATATATATATATATCACAAAAGTATATAATATATATATATATATATATATCACAAAAGTATATATATATATATATATATATATAATCACAAAAGTATATATATATATATATATATATATAATCACAAAAGTATATATATATATATATATATATATAATCACAAAAGTATATATATATATATATATATATAATCACAAAGTATATATATATATATATATATATATAAATCACAAAAGTATATATATATATATATATATATATATATATCACAAAAGTAATATATATATATATATATATAATCACAAAAGTATATATATATATATATATATATATAATCACAAAGTATATATATATATATATATATATATATCACAAAAGTATATATATATATATATATATATAAATCACAAAGTATATATATATATATATAATATATATAATCACAAATATATATATATATATATATATATATAATCACAAAAGTATATATATATATATATATATATATATCACAAAAGTATATAATATTATATAATACAAAAGTATATATATATAATATATATATAATCACAAAAATGTATATATATATATAATATAATCACAAAAGTGTATATATATATATATATAAATATCACAAAAGTTGTTATATATATTATATATATATCACAAAAGTATAATATGTGTATATATATATATATATATATATATATATATAACAAAAGTGTATGTATATATATATTACTCAAGTGTATATATCTATCTATTTCTATTATCATACTAAAGCTGAGATTTTGAGCTTTCAATCGCTAAAGGCTTTTTTGTTGGTGACCTTGATCACACAAAATTTGTCCTAAATTATTTCTTAGTTTTAGGATTACTTAATGTTTGAAAAAAAAATCCACTTTAATTGGTTTAATTAGTCGTAATTTGCAATTATGTCAAATCTTGACCCGTCTCTGTCTTTACATTATACATACCCCCCTTTTTTACTCTCTATAGGGCATGTCACTCCCCTTCACTGGCAGTGAAGGGGAGTGACATGTAAAGCCAGCAGCCAGTGGCCCCCCCACTTTACTTGTCTCAGATTATACATAAGTCTGTATATTGACTGACTTTACTCCTCTCTCTTCATCTCTCTCTCTTTTTATTATTACAAAGCTCTACTTAAAAAAATTTTTAATTGTTTTCTTGGCTGGAAAAAAATAAATAAAATTGATGATGTTTTAAAATAGATTTTTTTTAAATACTTTAATTATTAATTTTTAAAACTTATAGGGTCAATAATTGTGAGTGAAAATTTAGGAATTTTTTAAGACAAACCTAATTTTATGCTTATTTTACCAGCCCTGTAAATATACTTATTATGAATGCAAGTAATGTTAAAATTAATACACAGATTTAACACAAAAGTTTATTTATATTCATTCATATTTATATTTTGTGAAGGATAAAGATACAAAAAATTATTTTAAATGAAAAATATCAGGCACTTGCAAAGTTGCCGTAAAATCCATATTTAGCAAAATAAATTTAGCCACCCCACCTCCGTGCTGACTGAAAACAATTACCAACAATCAGGGAATTATCCGATTTTAATGAAATTTTCAGTGTTGATTTATCAATGAATGAATTTTATAATGCATTATTTATTTTATTTCAAAACTTTCTGATTTTTTCAGGTCATTTAACTACCCTCCCCCATGTTTTTTGGTGGGGCACAAAATATCGGTGGCGGTTATGTAAAGTTAAAACTAATTACAGTATAAGTAAAAAGACAAAAGACTGAAGGTGTAAATAGAAGGAAAAAAATTAAGGGAGTTATCCTGGGAGAAAATAAGTACCGAAAATCGAAAAATAAAATGTAAAATAAAAACTAAAAAAAATAATTTTCGTAGATCTTTTTTTTTTACTCTTTTGGATTTAATTGACTATTATCTTGTGCAAAACACGCTCTTTTAATACGCACGGAGATTGTTAAAAATATTTTAAAACGTCAATAAAAAATGGAAAATTAACTTTTAATGTTTTATTTTACGTTTAATATAAAGAAATTCCAAGTTTATGTGTTATAAAAAAGAAAAAACAAATTTCTCTTACATAAAACCTAAAGTTTTACATTTATAAATAAATTTACGTAAAATAACGCCATTTCTTAATCTTTGTTGACAAAATTATCGCATCTTGACGTGTGCACTATTTCTTCGTATGGAGTTTCGTACGTAATGTTTTCAAACAAATAAAATAATAAATTTATTCAAACACTGTTTGTTTGAGTTCTACAAAGTATAATTATACTAGCGTCATGGATTTGAACCTATTATCGCTGAAGCAAAAAATAACAACAACAATACCCAAAAACCAGATTTTTTTATATCGCTTATATGGGGGGCCCATTAATAAAAATGACGACAATTTGCAATTCAAACATTATTTTCAATTTAAAAAAATAAAAACCAAAGTATGTTATGTCATTATTTTTAGGTAGATATTTTTTATACAATATTTTCTTTGATCAATAATTTTGATATCCGCTAAAGAAAAGTATTTATTTTACATTTTATAAATTTTAAAAAAATCCCTGAAAAAAAAAAAAAAACAAGTAGACAATAGGAACTTTTAATATTCTTTAGAAATAACCTAACAATTTAGAAAAAAAAGGAAAAAAAAGATACATATTTTTTCTTATTTACGAGATTTAAGTTTCAATGTTAAATATGCCCTATTACCAAAAGCGAATTAGTAGCGATTTAGTTTTTTTTTACATATGTTCTGTCATTAAATTATCTTTCCAAAAATGTAAAAATCATTTATATCCCCCCCCACCAAAAAGATCTTTGTACGGGGAGGGGGGATCAATGCACGAAACAAAAACTAACGAAAAAATTTATTAGCCTTTTCAATTTAGTAAGCATTCATTTACAATAAAAGTTTGTCTTTTGTTACTTCATATACCGAAAGTTCTATTAAAATCAGACAGTTAGTTTATTTTATATGATTTTTAGAAGAAATTCCTGTGATCATCCTTTTTTAGAGCCAGCGATAATTTGCACAGCTAATCTAGGGAGGCCCAAAATTGACATAAAATGCATTTTTGACAAAATGAATTTAGCCCCCCTAAAGAAAATAATTTACCAAATATCCGGGAATTATCGGATTTTAATGATATTTATAAGGCATTATTTATTTTATTTCAAAACTTTCTCATATTTTTTAGGTCATTAAATTTTGACCCCCCCCCCTTATGTTGTGGGCGTGACTTTTTTTTTTAAAACAAAAGATCTATCGCGAGCAGACGAATTTTGGGCCATCCTACTATTATCTTATGAAAGAAAAAATATACATCGATATTTGTTCTGTTTAAAAGGAAGGGGTCCTAAGTTTTCAATATAGTGTTTCTAAAAAAATTATTAGATAACAATAATAAACTAAAGTAGTTATTAACTAGATATTTGTTTTTAGAATCTAAAAATAGAAAATTTGAAACTTAAAATTAGGCGTTTCTTATTATAAATGAATTCTAAATATTAATTTAACATAGCAGAAATACCTAATTAAGTCAGAAAGTTTTGAAATAAAATAACTGATGCATTATAAAATTCATTTATTTATAAATCTACACTGAAAATTTCATTAAAATTGGAAAATTCATTGATTTTTGATCATTTTTTTCAATCGGGGTGGGGGAGTAAATTTATTTTGTAAAATACAGATTTTACGTCATCTTAGACAGTGTTAACGGTCATGTTTACGATAAATTTGCGCAAAATTGACCGAAAAATTATTTAAAATGTATTAAAAATAAATTACATTATTGTGATTTTTTAACAATGGGTGACCCAACGGGTCACGTCTTTTCTAGTATATATATGTATATGTCGCAAAAGTATATATATATATATATATATATATATATATATATACACACATATATATATGTGGAAAGAGAGTAACTGACTGATGGCTATATATGATCCACTCCTCTCATTAAATGAGAGCACATATATATATATATATATATATACACACATATTGTCATCCACGTACAGTCTTGTTTCACTGCTCATCAGTGAATGTAGAAGTAAGAAAAAGTTCACAATGTTACACTAAGATAAATCTCATTATGATTCATAAACTTTTCATTGAGGTGAAAAAATAAAATAAATAACCCCCACATTCCACAGTTCTCATTCTCACAAGCCCCACATATCTTTGACAATCAACTCAACGGTCAATCATGGATAATACTCAGATCATATCCTTTTGCGGCCAAGCCACCTTACCCACCAAAAGATAGCCTAAAGCAAATTATCCATGAACTTTGTTAGTCCTCTGAACTAATACACAAAAGGGAACCCATTTGTACATTTCTGTATATAAATTCTACATTATTTGTTTATTCTATTGTTGTTTTCTTACCATTTCTTACATCTCTACAATCAAGTAGCCAGTACAGCATCCTGACCAGCAAGTTGCCCCCCCCTCTCTCTCCTCTGCATTACCATACACAAATATGACAACAAAAAAGACTTTTCATGAAATACATTGAAAGATTACCTGTTATGTTTTATTTAATTTTCTGTGTATTTTCCAGGAACTTGATTGGGAAGTGGAACTGGCATTTGTTATTGGAAAAGAAGGAAAGAAAATTGATGTAAGTATTTAAGAAAGATTTTCAGTAAATTTCATTCTGTCATCCAATTATTTCAATAAATACATTATATTCCAACTAGTTTATCATATGTCTGTCATATCTATTAATAATGGAGATTCACTTCCGGTTTTTGTCTGTAACAAAAACGACATCACTGATTACGTCATACTACCTAAAACGTCATAACGTAGAATAAATACACTCAAAATTTGAGCATGCAATGTTAGACAGTCCTCATTGGTTTTTTTAAACAAGTTTTGATAAATATACATACCTGGTATTATCTATCTATATATATAGTTTGTTTTATTTTAATATATATTTAAAGTTATCAGAACTAAGTTTAAATTTCAATTTTTTATATTTTTTACTCCTTTAATAAATTTATTTTATTTTTTACTCCTTTAATAAATTTGATGATTTTACTTTACTTATGATACAAACTCTCTGATATTAAATTTTCAACTCCCATCCCCTCAGGCAATATTTATTTTACGTCGCCCAGAGGGCGTTTTTTTTTTATTTTGCTAGTTTACATAATTTTGCATTTGCATTGCACTTTGAAATATCAAAAACTATATATTGCTCTGTATTTTCTTGAATGACTTATTAAAACCAATTTTTAATGTAAATCAAGAAGTCATTCATTACACAAGATTTGTTTTTGAAAAGTCAAAGCTTCTCTTGTTTCTTGCAATATCAAACATTTCCCCGCATAGCCTATACCTAAACAGAAGATTAAAAGAAGTAAATAATGCCTCCAAAGCATACTTAATCCATTAAATACTTAATTATCATATTCATCAATGTTATTGTGTATTAATGGTGGGGTTTTAGTATGTTTAGAATATCCAAGTAAACATGGTAGGCTACACCAAAGTCTAGACTACTTTGCTTATTTACAGTATTGCATTGATTTTGATTGTATTACAGTTGTTTTGAAAGTATAAGTGTTTGAATGTTTTCTCTTTCATATCATTGGATGTTAAATAATGATTTTTATTGGCTATCATAGCCAAAAGTTAGGGGTTGTTAATTACATGCAACATATATGAAAAACACCTTTTTGTGGTTAAAGATTGGGAATGGATCATTAGACAAAGTCATTCATTATTTAAGTATATATTGCATTTTCAAATCATAAATAAAATATATTCATGGTTGCCCTTCCCAGAATATCTTTTTTAAGATTATCCTTTTATGATTTCCATAATCAATCTCTAATTATCTATTTTGTTCTTTCTTCTTCTTCTTCTTTTTCTTCTTCTTTTTCTTCTTCTTCTTTTTCTTCTTCTTCTTCTTTTTCTTTTTCTTCTTCTTTTTCTTTTTCTTCTTCTTCTTCTTCTTCTTACTTCTTCTTCTTACTTATTCTTACTTCTTCTTCTCCTTACTTCTTTCTTCTTATTTCTTCTTCTTATTATTCTTCTTACTCTTCTTACATCTTCTTCTTCTTACTTGTTCTCCTTCTTCTTACTTGTTCTTCTTCTTTCTTCTTACTTCTTTCTTCTTACTCTTCTTCTTACTACTTCTTCTTCTTACTTCTTCTTACTTCTTTCTTCTTCTTCTTACTTATTTTTCTTCTTCTTCTTACTTCTTCTTCTTTCTTCTTCTTCTTACTTCTTCTTCTTTCTTCTTCTTCTTACTTCTTCTTCTTTCTTACTTCTTCTTTCTTCTTCTTACTTCTTCTTCTTCTTCTAATCAGGCCAAAGATGCCATGTCATATGTATTTGGTTATACAGTAGCACATGATGTCAGTGCTCGGGATTGGCAGATGAAAAAGAATGGAAGACAATGGCTTTTAGGAAAAACAATGGATGGATTCTGTCCTCTTGGACCCAGCATAGTCATGAAAGAAGATATTATTAGTAAGTATGGTCATCCATAAGTTTTTTTTTTGTTTTACACCAATTATTCTTCACTCTGTCAGCTGGCTTTAGAATATACCAACTGGATCCTCTACAAAACGGATAAGACCTCACCCCCCCCGAAAAAAAGAGGTCTGGATCCTCTACAAAAGGGATAAGACCTCACCCCACCCCTTCCCCACCCCGAAAAAAAGAGGCGTCCTTGATATGACATTAAACTGCATCTGGTGTTGAGGCTCTAGTTTGAGAGTTCTAGAGAGTATAGAGTACCTCTACATTGCTATTACTCCCAGTTCCACTCATCAGTGGTAGTTCCTATTAGGGCCTATTTACTTCATACCCCACTTGTACGGGTTAGGCACAAGGCCCTATTAACGTGGGACCACCCACAAACCGAAGCTCATGGGTGGCAGATGAAAAATTGCGTCAATCCCTTCGGCATTCCCTCTCAAGGGGTGCGCCTCAGGCGCTGGGCAATAAACCCAGCCCTACCCCTTTAAATCGAGGGGGCAGGTATTGCCTGGGGGGATAGCCCCCGGGATCGACGCTATTAACTTGTAAAGATCCAGGGCCGAAGCCACTGGACCCCCACTCCGTTGGGCGGGTTTACATGCGTCAAATAGATATGTGTCAATAATTTGAAACTATATAACTGAGAACAAATTATTTGTATTAGATATGACTGATGTCAATATCATTTGGGGTTAGGGAATTGTACATTTATATTTACATAGTTTCTTACGGTTATATGATATTATTTCTATCTAATCTTATTATAATGGAGATTGTGTGTTTTTCTGTCTCTAACCGAAACTATATTCCTACCCAAGTCACAATTCTCTTAGTTATTGACATCACATTCTCCATGATTTTATTTTTATCTAAACCTCAATTATTAATAAAATTGTCTTACATTATTAATATTGTTAACTATGTCTACATACTGACAACATGTAATTATATTTATATATACAACAAAATAGCGGTTTACAGTGTGAACGGGAAGGCTAATTTGCATATTAATATTAAAAAATCGAATTTAATAAATATGGGCTTAGTATTATTGATTTCTAACTGTTTGGTTTTATTCTAATGAATATAAGCAAAAATCTCTTCAATGAATCTTAAATGAAATCCATTAACAAGATAAAATAACTGTCATTTTATTCTTTACTTCCTCTTATAACTAACTACTTAAATTAGAAAAAATAACAACGAAAGACGAGAGTGATGGAAGTGTAAGTTTCAGTTGTTCTATTTTTTATTATACTCCCTCTGTTTCAAATCTTTTATTATACTCCCTCTGTTTCAAATCTTTTTATCTGTATTCTTATTTAGTTTCATTAGCCTTTCTAATTTAATACAATATTTTATTACATTAAAAGTTAAATACTTGCACCCGGAGGGTGCATATATTTGCTAGTACAAATAATTTGCTAACAGATCGAATTCTTAAAAAGGTACTACCACTCCAGGTTTGAGTGAACCTGGGAGTAATTGCAATGAAGAAGTATCCGAGAACTGGAGTTTCACCACCAGATGCCGTTTAATGTAATATCCAGGAAACCTCTTCTTTGAATCTTAACCCTCTGCAGTCAGCATATTCTAAGCTCCACTAACAGGACAGTTGCATTAGATAGAAAGTTTGATAGCATATAATGAAAACAAATGATTATTTTTATTTTTTGTTAGCTTTGGTTGGTTGTTTTGGTTTACGGCATATCAACCCTTTTCAGGTCATTTAATGCCGAGTCAAATCATTTTGATATCTGGTTACTTGCAATGCCTGCTGTTGCTTAAATGGTCACCCATTGAACAGGCTTATTGCTGCTTAATTTTGGGGATCGAGCAGGAACTAGTGCTTTCAACGTGACTTGACCATAAGCCTTTGTTTGGTTTGGTTTATTTGCTAAATGGCATATCAACTTCTTATGGGTTATTTAATGTTGAAATTTGGTTCATTTGTAAATGTTTGATTGTAATTATAACTATATTTTCAATGTTCCATTGCATATTTATTTTGAATAGTCCTTTTTTATTTGCCTATAATCATTTGTTTTCACATAGTTATATGATATCAAGTATTCTTATCTAATAGAAATAATTTGCACACAGTTGTATGGTTTCAAGTATTCCTATCTAATAGAAATAATTTGCACACAGTTGTATGGTTTCAAGTATTCCTATCTAATACAAATAATTTGCACACAGTTGTATGGTTTCAAGTATTCCTATCTAATACAAATAATTTGCACACAGTTATATTGTTTCAAGTATTCCTATCTAATACAAATAATTTGCACACAGTTATATTGTTTCAAGTATTCTTATCTAACATTAATAGTAAGTAATATCAGCAGTGGCCTATTGTCAGTATCAGCTGTAAAGCAAGGTAGTTTATCCCCTTTTTACTAGCTCTAGACCTGGGAGATTGAATCTGTTGAGGTTGAGTGCTACACCTACCGTCAGCTCCCCACTTTACCACACAGATCAGATTACCCAAACTGTGCTACTCATATACTGGGTTGGCAAAGACTGGTATTGAACCCATAACCTTGTGATTCCTAGGCAGATGCTCTATCAACTGAGCCAAACCAGTTATATGGTTTTAAGTATTCCTATCCAATAGTAATCTCTATTAATAATGGAGATTCGCTTCCGGTTTTTGTCTGTAACAAAAACTACGTCACTGCTTACGTCACATTACCCAAAATTGTCATAACATAGAATAAATACACTCAAAATTTGAGCATGCAACATTAGACAGTCCTCATTGTTTTTTGAAACAAGTTTCAATAAATATATGACTGGTATTATATATCTATATATAGTTTGTTTTATTTTAATACATATTTAAAGTTTACATTTCAAATTGTTTCATTTTTTAATCCTTTAATGAATTTGATGATTTTACTTACTTAGGGTACAAACTCACTGACATTGAATTTTTTACTCCCACCCCTCAGGCAATATGTTTCAAAAATCTATTTTTACATCGCCCGGAGGGCATTTTTATTTTGCTAGTACTAATGATTTTCAAACAGATCTATTTGACCCACAACACTGTAGAAATTGATACAATGTCAATGAAGGGGTACTCCACACTCCCTAGAGCACTGGAACCACTAGATGCAAGTTAGTGCCATACTGACGACACCCCTTTTGGGGGTTGATCTTTTTTCTCTGCAAGGGATAGTTAGCATAATCTAAGCTCCACTAACAAGGCAATTATTAACTAGGAATAATTACTTAATAATTGCCTTGTAGGAATAGTTACTTTAATCCATATGATTGTGTATAATTTATTACTTTTAGGAAAAAATGAAATTAACTTAGCTACAGAAAGAGCCTGAGTGGGAAGGAAAGAAAGACAGAAATAAAAGACACTAAGACAAAGAAAGATACTGAATAAGAAAGAAAGGAAGGAAAAAAGATACTAATTGCGATAAAAGATCTGCTTGCCTGTCTCTGAGTCTGGGATTACTCCTTCAGTCTGTTGACTAAAGCTACAAACCCACATATATACATACCTCACAGCCAACACACCACTCAGCCATACCATTAGTTTAGATTTGTATCAACCTAGGGATATCTATATCTTAAAATTCCAGTTTTGAATTCCAAAATTCATTTTAAATATAAACATCTCTGTTTACAGTGTCAACTGTCAACAATTGACCTTAGCACTCTTCTCTGATGTTTCATTTTACTCATCTTTACAAAACTCAGCTGATGACCTCATTACATTTTATCAAAGTATTTGTCATATCTCCTAATTTTTAACTCACACTAACACGCTTATCTGAACTTAACCGGATGATTTCGATTAAGATAACAGTGACCAAAATACACTTTCTTGGGCTCCGCGCTAACCTGAAATGTTAAGAAAAAAAATACAATTAACCAACGAATTAGAAGACTTCACACGTATTTTAAACAATCTAAATCTGATCCACCCATGCATTTTATAAGGCCACTGTTGAAGAATGATAATTAGTTGAGTATATCGTTGACCAAAGTTATGTATCAGCCCCCTCCGACATCACATGACACTGGAAAAGACATAAGGATAGAAGGTCAGACTCTAGCTCAGGTAAATACCTTCAGGTACCTGGGCTCCACAGTTGCCATCAACAATAGACTCAATGCAGAGCTTGATCTCCGAATTTCAAATGCTTCCAAAGTATTTGGTTGGCTGAAGAGGCGAGTCTGGTTCATCAGAAACATCTTGAAAACTAAATGTGCAGTATACCGCACCATAGTTCTCTCAACCCTCGTGCACGGTGCAGAAGCCTGGACGATATACAAAGTGGATGCCCATAGACTACATGTCTACTACATGCATCACTTGCGCAGCATATTAAATATCAGGTGGTAGCAACATGTTTCAAACAGGACCATCCTGAAAAGAACTGCACTCCCTGGCATGCACGAAATACTTTTTCAACGCAACTTGAGATGGGCTGGCCACTTAAACAGACTTGGGGATGACAGACTACCAAAGCAGATTCTGTACTCTCAACTCAGAGAGGGATCACATAGAATCAGTAGACCAAAGCTCTGGTACAAAGACAGTATCAAGAGAAACCTGAAGGACTTGAATATCCCCATAGGCAGTTGGCAAGGCACAACCAGAGACCGATTAAATTGGAGGAAAATGATTCACGTGGTGTCATCATTGGATACGATGGACAGCAAGTAGTAGTAGTAGTATATCGTTTTCTTGAATGGTATGAATACAAGAACAATTCACAATAAAATGATAACAATGATATTTTATTGCCTGAGCAAACTTAAGAGAAGAGAATACAGACATGACAGGAGATACAAGGAAGAGCTTATAGATAGTTGTATAAGAGAAATGTCCTAATATGAAAATATTCTTTTAGTAGATAAAAGTCTTGAGGCTGCTGGTAAAAAAGGAAAGTATAAACACTTACATGTTTGAGCATATTCTCATGTGCTAGGTGACATAGAATGCTGGGGGTGCCCAAAGCCCCATCCCTCCTGTCCTGTAAACAGTAGATGCAACTTGTATGTGTTCTTCTCTCAAGGATAGAAGGTGAAAAAAAGCCTTTGAATTTGGCACTTCCACTTTTATACTTCTGCTCAATACACTTAGCACCTACCAGCAGACATGGAAGGTAATTACCTCTCATGTCCCCTAGAGTCAAATAGGATAACTGTGGCAAGTAAGGGATGTAATCCTTACACCGCCTACCCAGAACAGGGCGTTACTCACCACTAATTATCACATCAGTCCTTGCTCTCACCATTTTTACATTTGAATAAAATACAAACTATATTATTCACTAACACTGAATGAAGAGTCTTTGTTAACTAACATCTCTTATTAAACAACTTACGTATCCTTCTGTAAATAATGTAAATTAATATTTCCTCACTAAACCTATTCAACAGTTTTCTCATGGATTTTATCTGTTTGTTATGTTATTTAGCATCAAAATTATTAATAATCTACTTTTTCTTTTTGCAGGCAAGCAAACATCTCTTTTTATCTAGTTTTCACAGTATAGTATTCTTGGAAATACACTCACACAAGGCTTATCCATTTAATTCTAACTTACCAGTACTATACTCTTGCAACATATTGTTATATCTAAAAGTGCTTATGGTTTGCAAAAGAAAAAAATAGATGAGAAGTTTTGGATTAATTTCGTTTATTTTAAAATAAACAAAAGCTGGAATTGTGGCAACGATAATTCCTTTTCGTGAAATGAAGGTAGGCGTGTGGTTGAAAGTCAATTCTGGCTGATGGCTGGTCTCTGTGTGACGTGGGGTGTGGTGTGGGTGGAATGTGCAGTGGTTCTTTGATCTTGCCTGTCCGGCGATGTTCTTGGCTTGAAGATCCACAGTCAACTGCTTATCGACTTTAAGACAGCTGTTTTATAGTTAGGAATCGGCTCAAATTCACTTTGAAGGGTTTGGGGGGGGGAGATTTTTTATTGGTTGAAAAACATTAAATAGAGGATATTTTTAATTGTTTATGAATTTTGTTTTTCGACCGGAAGTTTCGTTGGAGCCTATGTGTAGAATGATTGTTTTTTGTTCATTTTGATTAAGCTGCCGTGAGGTTAACATCCGGTTGATGTTAGTAGCTTATGTTCTGTTCCGAAGTGTTTTGTTTTATTTTGTTTGTTTTGTTTATTGTTGTTGTTTTTTTTTTCTTTTTAATTTGTTTTGTTGGTGAGTAGATGTATTGTGTTAGTAAAAATTGTGAATCAAGAGAGATATCTATTTCTGTTGTAACAATATTAAAGGCAATTTATTATATTAATGTTTGTGTGATTTAAGCAATTTTGATTGCCAATTATGATTAAAATATCAGCAAGGTATCAAGGTTTGTGAGTTGATTTTTATCTATTGTATTTTGTGTAAATATATATTTTTATTTTTCCAGATCCTGAACAACTTGGTATCAGATGCTCTGTAAATGGAGTCCTCAAACAAGATAGTAACACATCTAACCTTGTTCATGGAATACAAAATTTAGTTGTTTTTCTTTCACGGTAGGTAAACAGTTTTTGTTCCTTGTAAATTTTCTATTTAAAATATCTTTATTTATCATTTTTATTTTTATTTTTACATCTAATGATTAAAAGAAACTACATTTTTCTGTAAATTTTATTTTTAGTCTTAGAACAGACTGTCAGTGGGGCTTAGAATATACTGACTGCATCTCTTGCAGTGGGGTAAGACCTCCCCACTCAAAAGAGGTGTCCTGTATATGACGCTAAACTGCATCATATGGTGGGGCTTCGGTTTTGGAGTTCTGGAGAGTGTGGAATACTCTTTTGTTGCCATCATTCCTAGCTCCTCTTTGATCTGAAGTGGTGGTGCCTGTTAGGGTCCCATTTATGAGCCAAACTGATCTGTTTGAAAACTCTTGATATTAGATGGGTGTGCTTGGAGCCATATAACTGTGTGCAAATAATTTGTATTAAGAACAGTTACTTGAAACCATAATTGTTTACAAATAATTATTAGTTACTTGAAATCATATAATTGTTTGAAATACTTGTAAACACAAATAGGAATACTTGAAACAATATAACTGCAAATTATATATATTAAGAATACTTACTTAAAGCTATAATTGTTTACAAATCATTATTTGCTTCCTAAATTCATATAATTACATGAAATACATAAAACCATATTGTGTATAAATATTAATATAGGATTAGGATTATATATAATTAGTATTATATAGGAATATAACTATATAACCTTGATATAACTATATATTAGTATTATATAATTACTTGAAACCATATACTATATACTTGATATAATTACTATTACTTTATAACTATATATTAGTATTATATAGGATTACTTGAAACCATATAACTATATGATTAGTATTATATAGGATTACTTGAAACCATATAACTATATGATTAGTATTATATAGGATTACTTGAAACCATTATAATAGTATATATAGGATACTTGAAACCATATAACTATATAATTAGTATATATAGGATTACTTGAAACCATATAACTATATATTATTATTATATAGGAATACTTGAAACCATAAACTATATATTAGTATTATATAGGATTACTTGAAACCATATAACTATATAATTAGTATTATATAGGATTACTTGAAACCATATAACTATATAATTAGTATTATATAGGATTACTTGAAACCATATAACTATATAATTAGTATTATATAGGATTACTTGAAACCATATAACTATATCATTAGTATTATATAGGATTACTTGAAACCATATAACTATATGATTAGTATTATATAGGATTACTTGAAACCATATAACTATATATTAGTATATATAGGATTACTTGAACCATATAACTATATGATTAGTATTATATAGGATTACTTGAAACCATAAACTATACTTGAAACCATATAACTATATAATTAGTATTATATAGGATTACTTGAAACATATAACTATATACTTGAAACCATATAACTATATAATAGTATTATATAGGATTACTTGAAACCATATAACTATATATTAGTATTATATAGGATTACTTGAAACCATATAACTATATGATTAGTATTATATAGGATTACTTGAAACCATATAACTATATATTAGTATTATATAGGATACTTGAAACCATATAACTATATGATTAGATTATATAGGATTACTTGAAACCATATAACTATATAATTAGTATTATATAGGATTACTTGAAACCATATAACTATATGATTAGGATTACTTGAAACCATATAACTATATAATTAGTATTATATAGATTACTTGAAACCATATAACTATATATTAGTATTTATAGGATTACTTGAAACCATATAACTATATGATTAGTATTATATAGGATTACTTGAAACCATATAACTATATAATTAGTATTATATAGGATTACTTGAAACCATATAACTATATAATTAGTATTATATAGATTACTTGAAACCATATAACTATATAATTATATTATATAGGAAACTTGAAACCATATAACTATATGATTAGTATTATATAGATTACTTGAAACCATATAACTATATGATTAGTATTATATAGGATTACTTGAAACCATATAACTATATAATTAGTATTATATAGGATACTTGAAACCAATAACTATATCATTAGTATTATATAGGAATACTTGAAACCATATAACTATATGATTAGTATTATATAGGATTACTTGAAACCATATAACTATATAATTAGTATTATATAGGATTACTTGAAACCATATAACTATATGATTAGTATTATATAGATTACTTGAAACCATATACTATATAATATTATATAGATTACTTGAAACCATATAACTATATAAAGTATATATAGGATTACTTGAAACCATATAACTATATCATTAGTATTATATAGGATACTTGAAACCCTATAACTATATGATTAGTATTATATAGGATTACTTGAAACCAATAACTATATGATTAGTATTATATAGGATTACTTGAAACCATATAACTATATATTAGTATTATATAGATTACTGAAACCATATAACTATATAATAGTATTATATAGGATTTGAAACCATATAACTATATAATTAGTATTATATAGGATTACTTGAAACCATATAACTATATGATTAGTATTATATAGGATTACTTGAAACATATAACATATATACTTTATATATATATATTATATAGTACTTGAACCATATAACTATATGATAGTATTATATAGGAATACTTGAAACCATATAACTATATAATTAGTATTATATAGGATTACTTGAAACCATATAACTATATATATTAGTATTATATAGATTACTTGAAACCAATATAACTATATGATTATAGTATAACTATATATATTATATAGGATTACTTGAAACCATATAACTATAATATATATATAGTATTACTTGAAACCATATAACTATATAATTAGTATATATAGATTACTGAAACCATATAACTATATGATTAGTATTATATAGGGATTACTTGAAACCATATAACTATATGATTAGTATTATTAGGATTACTTGAAACCATATAACTATATAATTAGTATTATATAGGATACTTGAAACCATATATATAATTAGTATTAATATAGGAATACTGAAACATATAACTAATAATTAGTATTATATAGGAATACTTGAAACCATATAACTATATATAATTATGATACTTGAATAACTATATATAGTATTATAGGATTACTTGAAACTATATAAGTAAAGTTGGCGGTGTGGCCTATTGTCGGTATTAGCTGGCAGCGAGGGATTTTATCCTCTCTTTGCTAGCACTAGACAAGGGAGATTGTTTTTGTTTTTTCTTGCCTAGGTGGAGCACCACACCTACCGTCAGTTCCCCACTTTACCATACTGATCAGATTACCCAATCTGTGCTACTCATACACTGAGTTGGCAGGGACCAGTATTGAACTCAGAACCTTGTGAACTGTATATGATTAATAATATAATAATTATATAATTAATTATGTAATTATTTGAAATCATATAATTGTATATTTTGGTCCATTTACCCAAACTTTTCTCATTCCCCAATGATATCTCTTTGTGAAAAATAATGTCTAAAAAAGTTAGGGTTACCCTAGACTATCAATGAAAGTTGTGAAGATAAGGAACCATTGTAAAAGTAATGTATTTGTCATCACTTAGTGAATTATGTGCCATAGGTTTAATTTGTTCTGTCAATGTATACTTAACCACGTTGGTCTTTGAAAGTTCTTAATAATTTAACACTGTATGATCATCAATGCAAAAGTATTTGCAATAGTTTATGAGATAGTCTATATGTTGAATTCTACATCTAAGTGGAAAGATATAAATTATAGCAATCACAATACTCCACTGTTAAACTCCACTTTTAAAAAATGACCTTGTGTTGCATCCTGCTCATGTGGAGGGGTTGGATATATACATATATTAATATAGTTTTGCTTTTAAAAAGGTGGATAATTTAGATGCACCCATCACAATTTAAACACCACAATTCTAGTTTAAAAGAAGAAGCTTCCATGTTATGTAATAAGCAAAACAAGAAATACTGAAAATTTATAGAATCTGCTGTAATCTCTTTGTATCAAACAATCAAACAATGACCAGAATTTTATAATGTATCACTTATTCTGCTAAGATTAATATTAAAACAAAACATTATTATATTTAATTTTTTCATAGATTAAAATAGCAAAACTTATCCTCAATATTCACTAATTTTAATGTCTTGTTAGTAATGAATTATAATAAAATTTTACATTAAAATTAGTGAATATTGGGGATAAGTTTTACTATTCTAACCTATGAAAAAATTAAATGGAATAATATTTTCGGTTATTTCCTATAAGTCTAACATGATCAAAGGGGAACCACTCTTGACTGATGAATTATTCATTTATTTTCCCTAAACCCTAACCCTAACCCCTTCTTTTTTTTTCTTAGTAGATCAATAAATAAATAAATAATTTATCAGTCAAGAGTGGTTCCCCTTTGATCATGTTAGACTTATAGGAAATAACCATTAACAATATTTTACTTCACACTGAACAGTAATATTTTTAAATCCTTTAAATCTGTGGGGTCGCAAGAGGTTTAAATGTTTTAAAGGTTTAAAGGTGGCTGTGGTTATTCTTGGTGTGTATTCCTTGGGTTTGCTTTTAACCCCATCTTTTTTGGTGGTTGCGCTGAAAAGGAAGGAATTCAAGGAATGAAAAAGGAAGAGACAAAGACTAAAGGTGATTTTATGATTTAGGCTTTATTCACTGGTCATAGCCACCACATTGCAAGGAAATATATCCCTGGCCAGTGGTAGTGTTTAGACACAGTTATGGCTTAAGTCAGAATGGCCGAAAGATTCTCTTGGGGGTCGGAAGTCAGTCGTTTTTCCTACACATACTCGGAGGGTTTTCCAGTGAAGGCTCATGGAAGTTTGTTATATTTTTTATTTGAATTTTATTTAAATTTTATCTGAATCCCCCCAAATCCTTAAATTTGGAATGTTTTTCTTTTCCCATTTTTTTAAATTTCCCAATAGCATTTTTAATTATGTTGTCATGACAATATCATAGATAATTGTAAAGTTCTTCAATATTTTTCCTAAATTATAAAAATCTTTTTCAAATCCTTATCTGGCTAAGCTTACACAGAATGAAATGTAACAATAAAGATATAAAAACTCCACCAAATTGTTTTTCACGTCTTCAAAGAATGTTTAACAAATGATCAATGAAATTAATACAAATCCCTCATTTTTGTTTGTTTTCTAATCTTGCTATTTTAAACATTTTTTTTTTAAATTGTAGATTCTTCACTTTGAAACCTGGTGATGTGGTTATCACAGGTACTCCACCTGGTGTTGGTGTTTTTCGGAAACCTCCTGAATTCTTAAAGGTAAATATGTATCTCTATTAATAATGGAGATTAAGTCTCTATTTGTCTGTAACTGAAACTATGTCACTGCTTATGTCACATTACCCCAAATTGTCATAACATAGAATAAATACACTCAAAATTTGAGCATGCAACCTTAGACTGTTCTCATAATACATGCCCAGTATTATATATTCATATATAGTTTGTTTTATTTTAACATATATTTAAAGTTATCAGAACTAAGTTTCCATTCCAAATTGTTTTATTTTTTTTACTTCTATAAATTTGATGATTTTACTTACTTATGGTACAAACTCTCTGACAAGCAATATCCCAGAGGTTGTTTTTTCAGAAATAAATTTTTACACCGCCCAGAGTGTGTTTTTTTTTTTTGTTTTTTTTTTACTAGTATTTATAAATATTCTTATTTAGTGAAGTCTAAACATCAAAATGTAGACATTTGATTTTTGACAAGAATGAATAATGGCAGTTCAAGCAGGAACCAATCCTTTCACTGTGATTTGATTGTAATTCTCCTTTTTAGATATTTCTTGATTTCAAGATAAGTGTTATTTTTTGTAACATTTTCTTTCTCATTTCCCTGTATCAGAAACTAAAGAAAATTTATTTTCAATGAAATATAATTACGATTACCTATATGAGTATTTCTGTTAATTTCTGTAACAATCTCATAATTTTAAACTAAAATTGTTTACAATTAGTCATCAAGTTGTGCTGATAGCATGTATACCCTGGCAGGTCCTCCACACAGCATCCAGAATCTGCACAGAGCTGGTTGATGTAGGCTTTTGCTGATCGACCCCACACTAGTGTGACCATGTGTAGGTGTCCACAGGAAAACGTCACATAAGTTTTTCCTTGCTTCTCCAGCAATATCCAACATGTCTTGTTCCTCTTACTCAGATGGTTTGTGTAATAGGTACAAGTGGCCAATACATTTTCTTTCCTGTGGGGTGATGCTTCCAGGATTTGTTCAAGACAACATGCAGTATCCTTGTCTTGTTCCTCTTACTCAGATGGTTTGTGTAATAGGGTACAAGTGGCCAATACATTTTCTTTCCTGTGGGATGCTTCCAGGATTGTTCAAGACAGCAGTATCCTTGTCTTGTTCCTCTTACTCAGATGGTTTGTGTAATAGGTACAAGTGGCCAATACATTTTCATGCTTCCAGGATTTGTTCAAGACAACATGCAGTATCCTTGTGTAGTTCTCATCTAGTTCTTTCTTTAAGCGTTTCTTAGAGTCCACGTAGTAACACTGATACGGTTACAGATTGGAAGAATTTTCACTTTATCTTATCAGAGCGATCAGATTTTCATATGATCAATAATCTGTCTATAGCAGTCCATGTCTTTCCTATGCATATATTGACATTGCTTTATGTAGATGAGATATTGCTACCTAGGTATGGAAGAATTCTTACTTTATCTTATCAGAGCGATCAGATTTCCACAAGATCAATAATCTGTCTATAGCAGTCCATGTCTTTCCTATGCATATATTGACATTGCTTTCTGTAGATGAGATATTACTACCTAGGTATGGAATAATTCTTGCTTTATCTTATCAGAGTGATTAGATTTTCATATGATCAATAATCTGTCTATAGCAGTCGATGTCTTTCCTATGCATATATTGACATTGCTTTATGTAGATGAGATATTGCTACCTAGGTAAGGAAGAATTCTTACTTTATCTTATCAGAGCGATCAGATTTTCATATGATCAATAATCTGTCTATAGCAGTCGATGTCTTTCCTATGCATATATTGACATTGCTTTATGTAGATGAGATATTGTTACCTAGGAATGTGAACTAGTCTACAAACAGGAAAATAAATCAATGTGAATGGCTGTAAAAATCTGTTTGAGCAGACTACAAATTAAACGTTTTGTTAAATCATAAGTATATGCAAATTCTATAATAGCATAAAAATGTTTATGTATTATTTACACACAATCATATTGTTTCCAGTATTCCTATATAATACTAATCATATACAATTGTATGGTTTCAAATAATTATATAATTAATTATATCATTGATTATATACAGGTAAATGGTTTCAAGTATTGCTACATAATCTATATATTAATACTCTTGTTCTTTAATCTTCTGACCATTATTATCTTGCAACACCCTCTGGTTAAAAATGAAACCATCCAAATCGCCCAAGATGAAATGCAAAAATATAAATCCTGATTATCTGGTGTCACTTATCTGCCGAATTCTTTTTTTAAATTTTTTTATGAGTATCGTCACCTCTGCTCAATAATGGACCAGTCCATTTTTATTATAAAGAAAGGAACGGAAGAAAAAGACATACTACACAGAAAAATATAATAAGAAAGAAAGAGAGTAGGTGAAGGATAGAGAGAGGGGGTGAGCGCGCAGAAGCGATAATGATAATCTGTTTCAATGGAACCTAATGAAAAGATGAAACGAAGGAAAGAAAGAAAGAAAAAAAAGAATGAGTGAGAGTTAAATCAAGATTACCCTACTTACATACTGTTAATAGCTCTTAAGTAAACATATTAAACCTTGTAATAATTAAATTATCATACTGTGATATATACACAGGTCCTGTTAGTACTAATAATTTGCTGACAATTATTGTATTTCAAGTAATTATATGCTTTCAAGAAACTAATGATAATTCATAAATCACTATAACTTGAAGTAATTATTCTTAATATGAATAATTTGCATACGATTATATTGTTTCAAGTATTCCTATCTAATACTAATAATTAGCACACAGTTATATGGTTTCAAGTAATTAATAATAATAATTTGTACACAGCTACAGCTTCAAGTATATATATATATATATATATATATATATATATATATATATATGTATCCATAATTAAAGTAAGTAAAGTCGTCGGGGCGGCCTAAAGTCGGTATCAGCCAGTCAGCGAGGGAGTCTATCCCCTTTTCAATAGCGCTAGACCAAGGAGATTGTTTTTTAGCATCTGAGGTGGAGCGCCACACCTACCATCAGCTCCTTACTTTACCGTACAGATCCCTGTGCTACTCATACGCTGAGTTGGCGAGGACCGGTATCGAACTAGGAACCTTGTGGTTTCTAGCCGAACGCTCTACCGACTGAGCTAACCCGGCCCATATCCATAAATATTCTTATTCAGTGAAGTTTAAACATTTAAAAACTTAGACATGTGACTTTTGACAAGAAAACAATGATTGAAAAATGTGATTTTAGCAATGACAATTATTGTTTCTAACTTTTATAATCTTTTAAATCTATTATTGTTTTGTTTTTTCAGAAAGGTGATGTTGTAAAATGTGAAATTGATGACATTGGATCAATAACCAACAAAATAGTTTGAATTCATTTACAAATGGAAATACAAATAAAATATTCAATTTCATATTTTGATATAAAACAAAAGAAGTGACTGCTCAAAGACTTGGCTTGTTTTTTTGTTATACATATTTTTTTCTATAATATGAAGAAATAAAAAATAAAAATACTTTGTTGATTGTTTAATATTCTTATTATATCTTATTATAATGGAGATTGTGTATTTATCTGTCTGTAACCCAAATTACGTCACCATCAACATCACAATTCCCTTAGGTATTTATGTAGTATTCTCAATGGTTATTAAATAATCATTATCTAATCTTAATTAGCATCTTATTTATTAACAATATCTCTATTAGGGTCTAGCTAAGATAGATTTTCCTCAAAACAGCCCATATTATTAATGTGTTTAAAATCATGCAAAGTGTGGTATATATCATTAAGAAATAAATGTTTACATAGTATATGGTGTGAATAATTTGCATACTGGTTTTGTTAAAATTGTGTTTAATAAATAGTTACTTGGTGTTATTGATTTCTAATACTATTTTCTTTATTCTCAAACATATTTAAATCAATCCTATCTATAATTTTATATTGAAATCAATTACACATAAAATAAACATAAGTGTAATCTTTTTTATGTTCATATTTAATTTTATCAGTCTTTCTAATTCAATATAATATCTAATTATATAAAAAAAGGAAATACTTGTGCCTGGAAAGCACATCTTTTGCTTCTTCAGATTAAGATTTCTTTAAGTTTTTCTTTTTTATCAAAAAAACTATTCTAAGTGGAAATTATTGCAATTTTTGGTATAAAAGTTACAAAAGAGCCAATAGATCAATAAACAAAGTTTCTCTGGTTTCATGGCAGAACAATTTTTGTGACTAATATTTTCCTAAAACTTAGTAATTTGTCTCTTGCCCCTGACTGTGTTTCTCTCCAGAGAAGGATAGAATAAATATACTTTGATATTTCAGTCGCTTTCATTTCAAGATCAAGTGACTGTGGTGGGGTGACTGAGATTATAGAAAATTTACTCACACAACAGATCATGAGAATTTTTTTTTTTGTTTCATAACAAGAAAAGGGGCATCTTTTTTTCTTAAAATGTGTAAATGCAGGAGAATTATCTCCCTTGCTTTGCCCGGCTATCCTACTGCATGGGTACAAAACACCGTTTGACACCGGTAAAAATTCACGTGCGTGTGGTGCTAGTTTTCAATTCTTATTAGCAGGCAGGAACTGGGGAGACAAGAAGGTAAATGCGAGCACGGAGCTTATCCTCCTCTTTTTCGATTTTATTAGTTGTGTATTAGAGAAACTACATAGTCCTTTGTATTCTATTGTAGTTTCACGTTGAAGACCAGTTGCGAAACAGGAGGATAAGTGACAACTCCCGTATTTACCCAAATAAAAGTGTCTTCACCAGTCGACTCTGTCATTACTCATTCCTTGCCTGGGGTGTTGCCGTCACAAAATGTCTTAAACTTTTTCTTTCAAAATGTTCTAATTTACATTCTTTTCTTCCAATAATACTTGGTCCATAAACTAATCGCCTGACACTTGAAATGAGTCTATGCATCATTTAATATTTTGAATAACACTTTAAAATGATTATGGAAACTTATTGGCAAACAGATTGGCATAGAAGTTGCACGCTGGGTCTGTAATCTAGAAGATTGTAGATTGAAACCAGATTATGCTGTCATTAAGTATTTTGAATAATGTAAAAATATTTTGTAACAAGATATTAACTGGCAACAAAAAGGATTTAGTGAAAGATTGCAGTTCCTTTAACTGAACAGAAGAACTAGGTTATGAAATCATTTAATGTTTCATTTTTTAAATATAGTTACATAATATGAAAATATTTTATAATAGATTCAAAACACTCAATACTAGAGTGACACAGTGAAAGGCTGTTAGTCATGTTATATACCTCTTTTATTCTTCTGGCCGGATCTGCTTCTTCTATCTTCTAATGGTCTGGTATATCTTCTACAGGTCTCATCTGGTCTTTCTTATCTGGGTTCCGTGTCTGGTTCTGCTGGGGATCATTTCTTATCAGAAGCCTTGTGTCATTGTTAGCATTTAGTAATAACAACAAGACTTCGATTTATAATGATGTTTCTTTATTCATGAACCCAGACCAGACAATGCGCGCTGAGAGTCACATCTTGCTAGCTTCTAACTCTGCAACTCTTACTGCAACTCTACTGAGTTCCTTACACCTTAAACCGGAAGGGCTTCTATCACTTCCGATTCTCACGATCATCCCAGAACGCAAGGTGAGAGTGAGGTCAAGCATTGTCACTCACTCTCAAGGCCATCAGCTGTACTGATCGCCATAAGGATTTCTATACTACCTTAAAAAGTAATAGGAATCCAATTAATATGTAACAGTCTTACAAAATAAATGTCTATAGATTGTAAATAGGTTATGTTTTAAGTAATTTTAATCACAGTTTAGTATGAAAATTTACATAATAGGAAAATATAGTTTAACAGAGACATAAAAGATGGAAAGTAGAATAATACAGCAAGTGTACCAAGACCATAATTTAGGTCAGTAATGGTCAAACTGTGGCCCATGGGCTATACATGCGTCCTGCAGGCTTTCTGAAAGGCTTGCCTAATTTCACAAGGAAAATAATGTTTATTAAGATTTTAATTGTCATTTTTTGTTCTCACTTGTTCATTCACACACATTCTCTCTAACTCAAAAAGGTTCCTGGGGTGGGGTGGGGGTTTATCACTGGTGTCAAAGGGGAATAACTATTACATACTTGTCTAAAAAAAAAGTAAAGTCATCGGGCGGCCTAATGTCGGTATCAGCCAGACAGCGAGGAAGTCTATCCCCTTTTCAATAGCGCTAGACCAAGGAGATTCTTTTAGCATCTGAGGTGGAGCGCCACACCTACCATCAGCTCCTTACTTTACCGCACAGATTCCTGTGCTACTCATACGCTGAGTTGGCGGGGGCCGATATCGAACTAGGAACCTTGTGGCTTCTAGCCGAACGCTCTACCAACTGATCTAAGCCGAACCACCTTTAATTATACTGGAGAACAATTTGGGATATAATTTCTGTTGAGTTTGATTTTTCATTTGATTTAGACTAATATTGACATGCTAGTTTCAAAACTGCCGTCAGTTTTCTACTATCATGTCAAGTTCTTTCTCTACAGCTTAATCCCCAAATAAGCGCAATTGTATTGTTTGTCTGTAAGTTGATTTATTGAAAAGGAAGAAGAAGTTTTCAGATCTGGTGACTTAGATGATTTCCAGTCAAGGAATAAACATCAGCGTATTTGTGAAGCTAATCTATTTTGCATATTTTAAATTAAAACTTGGCAATTAAGACAAGTCTTGGGACCCTCACCAGATGTGAAAGCAGTGTGTTAAGAGTTTACAGATGTGAATCAACGGATTATGTGATAAGTTAGCATTTGGTATACGTATGATTTGGAGAGAGCCAAAATATCATTGCACAGTTTGTTATTTTTGTTAATAAAAACTTCACCATATAACAAGAAAAACAAATGTGAAACTGAGTATCCTATACATCCAGCACCTCATTCAGTTGAAATCTTAGTGTGGGGCAGGAGAGCGTTGAGTGGAGAGGAATTGGCCTCCAAGATCTCACCTCAAACATGTTGATCCCAACATTCTACATGAGCCATTTGTTGACATAAAGAAAATTATGTTCACTCCTTGCACATGGGACTAGGTCTCTTAAAGAAATTCATTAAAGCATTGCCAATTGAAGGCAAATGTTTCACGTCCCACATTTTGGTATTTCCTGGCCTGTCAATTGAAAAAATCAAGGGCGGTGTGTTTGATGGCCTACAGATTCGGCTAGTTATCAAACCTTAACATTTCATCGGGATAATGTCAGAACTCAAGAAGAATGCTTGGTTCTTGACAAGGTCTTTACCTTGTCAAAAATGTTCTTAAAAATGCATGAGCAATGAATTACACTGAAATTGGATAGCCACAAAATACTCGATTGCAACATAAGCATAAAATTCCATTTTCTGCATAGCTATCTAAATTCTTGGAAAACCTTGGTGTGATCAGCAATGAGCAAGATGAATGATTCCACCAAGATTTGAAATTCATGGAGGAATGATTCCACCAAGATTTGAAATTCATGGAAGAATGGTAAATATGATGGCTGACATTGGAGCATGAAGTGAAATTGTCAGATTGAACACTCTAGAAAAAACTATATGTGTAAATTTTTACGTTAACTACTTGCAGACCATTTGACTTACAGTAACAATATCCTTTTAATGAATAAAATGAATTTGTACAAACATCATAGTGAAGCAATTTTCCATTGAAAAATGTTTAAAACATTCTATAAAATAAGCTCAAATTTGTTACATGCAGTAGTTTAGTGTTTTTTTTAGACCAAGTGTGAGTAGGCTGTTATTTAAAAAGTTGATGTAATAGAGAAAAAGTGGGATAATTTTTGGATTCAGAGTCCAAAAGTTGAAAACAAGTGTCAGATCTAATTCAACAAAATTTGTGATGCTCAGTGTAATGTTTTATTATTTCCCATTATAAATGAATATTTAAAACCTTCCATAAAATAAGCACAAATTTGTTAGATGCTGTATTTCTATGGTTTTTGAGAAAAATCAAGGATATCCTGTAGCTCAAAAGGTTGACGTGATATAGAAAAACGGGTCATTTTTGGATTCAGAGGTAAAAAGGGACTATGTCACCTTTAAGCACCCCAGGTGCGACCTGGATTCAAAAGGACATGTTTTTCATTTACACTGTCAAAATCCGGTTGTTTGTTACCAGACGATTTTTAGACGCATTTTTTTTTTCATTATAAAACTAACTGCTAACACTAACCCTAACCAAATATTAGTTTATCTTTAGTGCAAAATTAATTTTTTCGCAACAACAACAATATGAAATAGCTCTTTTTTTTTCTTTTTTTTTTTTAAATCAAAAATTATTTTATCAGATTAAGAATTAAAAATTAATATTTTTTCCTAATTTAAAAAAAAAATTATTGTCAGTGTTGAAAGATATTCATTAACTTCTGATTAATAAATCAGAAGTTGATGAATATTTTTCAACACTAACAATAATTTTTTTCACTTCAATTTCGACATCGATACCCCTTTGTGGTTGTACATGATTTTTATCACCGTATAACTAATAAAGGTCTTTTATTATTAAAAACGCGTCCGTTGTAATTGTGGAACAACATTGGTGAATTTGGTCACTTTCAGGTATAGCCCGGAACAAGCTTTTCAACTTTCCTGTGGGTCAAATAACACCCATCGTGTTAGATTCAGAGCCGCAACAGCATATTGGTACATTTGGTGCCTTCCCACAGGGTGGCATAGTATTACATTTGGTTCCCGTGACCAGGGTAACTAAATTTTTCCAGTAGGTTTCCACTTAACAGATCATGGTTGTAACAGATGCGAAATTCACAGGAATAAAGATTGAAAAAAATGTACAAAACACCAAATTAATTCCAGAAATCCATGAAGATAAATGGATATTATGTCTAGAAACTCTTACCCTAAATTGACTCAAATTAAACCACCTAAAAAAAAAACTGTTCTAACCTAAAAATAATTATTAAAATATTTAAAAAATACTTTCTAGATTAATCCTCCTGTTTGATGACATCTGTGAGAAGAAAAAAAAAACTAATTTTGTAAACTAATTATAAATAGTGCAAAGTTGAATGTTTAAATTGTTAAGTCTTAAAGTTTAAGTTTCATTCCCATCAGAAGGCAATCCTGTGACATTCTGTTTTGAAATGTAAATAGTCATGAATTAAACATATGATTATGAAGATTATTATGATGGCTGAAGGTTGAAATTTGGTTGGCATTAACATTAAAAAATTTCATTTTTTTTTGCTACTAATGTTTATGTGTGTGTGTCTCTCTCTCTCTCTCTCTCTCTCTCTCTCTCTCTCTCTCTCTATATATATATATATATATACACACACACACACACACACACACACAAACTTATATATATATATATATATATATATATATGGGTGTAAAATATGGAAATAAATCCAACAATATGTAGAAAAAAAAATAAATAAAGTATTCCAAAAAAGATGAATTTATTCTTGATGGTGAAGTTGGTGTTTAAACGTTTCAGTTTGTATTAAACCTTCATCAGGACAATACAATGGGAAGGAAGAAACTGTCATCTGAACAGTGATGGATGTTGTTTTAAAATGACAGCAATTGGGAAAAGTATAGAAAAGGCTCATAATCATATTTTGGTCAGAATTCTTTTTGAAAGTCAAGACGTTATTGGTACAAGGAATACAAAAGTCAAAACATGATTGGTACATGTGAAAAAAAAAGGTCAAGATGTTATTGGTACACACTGAGATGTCCCAAATGTAATGTGATGTATTTCTTAGAAACACCATTGATTAAAAGACAAGAAAAGTATTGTCTGAATTTTTGAGACAATTTTTTTTCCTTCTACTTTTCTCAAAAATTCATACAATTAATACTTTGTTTTTCTATTTTCTACACATACGTGTATATGAAGTAGTCAAACAGTGCGTTTGAAAATGGCGAAGGCTGACAATTTGTGGAAGATTATGTGCTTAATTAAAGTCATACCTAATTTTGTTAATTAATTAATTATAACTAAATGAATTAGGCGTGCATATCAGTTTAAATGTAAAGCGTAAACAAATCGAGAAAATGCACGCCTAATTCATTTAGTTATAATTAATTAACAAAATTAGGTATGACTTTAATTGAGCACATAATCTCCAACAAATTGTCGGCCATCGCCATTTTCAAACACACTGTTTGACTACTTCATACTGTCGTGCCATAAGTCACCCAAAAAGTGCGATATACATACCAGTTTAAAATGAATGAGAAATTCTGGGGAAGCCAGCTAGTGTAGTGGTTAGAATGTTTGCCTGTCAGCCTGACAAGTAGGGTTCGAATCATGCACAAAGCACTGCCCTGTCTATAGCTCTGCTGATGAGGCCTAATGGGCTGAAATGTACATACAGAGATGACTTTTTCTCGATTTGTTTACGCTTTACATTCAAACCGATATGCACGCCTAATTCATTTAGTTATAATTAATTAATTAACAAAATTAGGTATGACTTTAATTAAGCACATAATCTCCCACACATACGTGTATATATATAAAGAATTTTAAAATATCAATCCCAGTTTCATAACTAATTCTACTAATAGATAAAAAAATTTATTATTTTAAATCATGTTCAAAAATTATAATTTAAATCTTACAAAATAACTGAAGAGAACTGAAAGTACTTTGTTTACAAATGAAAACTCTTTCGGACAATTCATTAATTGCTTTCATGAATTAAAAGAATTTTAAAAATTGTTAGAAAATTGAAGGAAAAAAGAAAAAAAACCTCCAAAACAATGAGGATTCCACTATTTTCAACCAAATTTGTTTGAATTGTGTATATATATATATATATATATATATATATATATATATATATATATATATATATAAAACAAACTGTCACTTTATATGAGTAGTAGTCCCCCCCCCTTCATAATTCAAGTTTTAGAAAGCCAACTGCTTGATAAGAGAACCTCAGATTACCATGGGTGGACATTGCCAATATTCAAAAGTGAAAGACAACAAATATAAAAAAAACTGAGACTTAAACAAACAAATATGTTCTTTAATGTTTTATTAAATAATTTAACCGAAATTCTTCCAACATATAAAGTATATGAAATTTCATTATTCAAAAAACAATATATTTACATATTTACATCAATGGCCAATGACTTGTGTAGGTATTTTCATATGAGTTAAAATGTCTTATGAATAAAAATTACAAAGAAAAAAATAGGGAAAATAAGTAAAGATTAATGGAAGAAAAATTTAATAATTAAATTTTTGTCAGATATTGAGATCCATTAAAACTTTGGTTTGAGGGTCAATTAATGATTGATGACAAGGGAGATAATTCCCATATTCCATTGGTTCATGTAAAAAAAAAAAACATTATAAAAAGGCATCTGTCTTGATTAATCTCATAGACTATTGAAGTGAGTTTGATCTTCACTGAGTGCCCAACTATTGAGGCTAGATTAGGCTACGTTTAGTAAATATACAGAATCATGCTGAAAATTCAGGTCCTGATGAATGGCTAGCTTGCCTAGCAGACAATTCACTAGAGTAAACACTGAAGATCCCACCACTGTTGCCGTACTAGCTTGGTACATATACAAAAATTGTTGCCTTGTGTTGAATTAAGACTAATCTCTACAGAATCAAATTAAGTAGCAAAAACGATCAGACTAAAAAGAATTATTTTCCAAAATGGAAATTAGTTGGTTTTAATTTACAGGGTTGTCATGAAATAGCCTTGTAGTTATGGCAACCTTTAAGAAAGAAAGGCCATTAGGCTGAACTGTATAAGCACAATATTTTAGCCTGAGTGTTATTTTGGCCTCAGGAAGATTATATAATATAGAAATAATAAATGGTTTTGTATAACAACTATTCATGTCTATACTCTGGAGTGGGTTTTGAGCCAGGTTTTTGTTTTTCTGAATTTCATGAACGGTGGTTCCTATGTCCATGGGGTAGTTATTCTTGTCATTGAACATCATTCGCAGAAACACAAATGGCAAAACAATATTATAATAGAAACTGAGAAACCAGCAGAAGACAAAAAAAAATAGAATTTTTCAATGTAGCTTTTTGACAATCATTTGACTTGGTATTGATTCTACTTTTCACCTTGATAACTTAGTTATTCATCACAAAAAGGAGCTGCATGATTGATGGACATTAGCTAGAAAATAGCAGCCATTTTTTAATTAGCATTTGAGATGCACTTATTTAAAATCATATCAAATTGTAATATCCTGTCTTCTGAGAGAATTTCTAATGCAAATCCATGTCCAAAGATTCTCTGATTCCTAAAGACAAAATTCCTTGTTTTCTGCTACATGTTTCCTTTCATTTCCCAGCGCTGCTTGTGTTCAAATCTGAAATATAAATTGGGGAAATATGAAGGAATTGAAAAACAAATAAAAACTAATGAGATCTCAACACAAAACTGTTAGATTCATCTAAATAGATATTTTGAAACGGATTACAATAAAGACTGTCCAGAAAATGAGAAGTGCATTCAGATGAGAAATTTATTGCATTGTTAAAATTTAATTTTTCACTGAATTTTCAACTTTTAATATTTCAGTGAGTTGTGGATTTCAATTGCTCTTGAATTTAGTACTTTGTAAAACTAAATTTCTTTGTAAAACTAAGTTTCTTATAGAATTTTAGCAGACAATACCAAATATTGAAGAGGAGTTGATCAATACTTTTTACTACAAAACAGCCAGAGATTTAGCAAAAGACTTAGGTTAGTTACCAAACCAAGTAAATACTGCAAGATTTATTTCTTGTGTCCTCTAAACCAACAAAGGCAGATGAAACTCATTTTCAACAATGTTCATTTCATCTCTCTTACTCAAAGGTCCACTCTATGCACTTAACATTCTGGTTCACTTCCAATGGTCATTCTTTTAAGAATACTGTCTGTTGCTTATGTACACAACAACTTATGTAAATCTATAAGCAATTGTTACGTATAATCAATTATCAGCGATTAGAAGCTTTTAGAATGTTCTTAAGACTCTCTGATGCCAGGGCTGAGGTTGAGAATCCCAGAAATTGACTGCAAGTGAACAACGAATTTTACCGGAAGGAATACAAATAATTCTGCTTGGTCATGTCACGTAGCCGACCTTTGGAGAAGAGGAAGGCAAAGAGATGAATGGGAATACACCCCACCTCCTTTTTGGGGGGAAGGAAAGAGATCCCTATCATCAGATCAGTTTGCACTGGGGACCTGGTCAGTGAACATGGTAGGATTCTTCATCTCAGGGGGGAATGGGAGAAAATCGTTCCCATGAAGAAGGTTACTACTACCAAGAGAAATTAACCCCATAAAGAAAATACAGAAGATGAATCAACCCATAAAAGATAAGTACAAACTTCTTTCGTTGTGAAAAATTGGTTAATTGATATGAAGAAATTCCGCCTAATGACATTATTAATCCTAGCCTGTCGGCGTCCGTCTCATAATCCTCCCAGCTTACAAATTCCGAATTAAAGATTATATTATAAATATATATATATTGTCTTGTTGTTCATTACCAAGTCTTGCATGTGCACTTCTCATTTTTCTTTGGTCTCTGATGGGAAAGCGTTGTAAAACGTGGAAAGCGATAGGCGAACGTAACACAATGGTAATATTTCAGATTAGAATGTGTACAGATTGTATTGCAAATGGCTGCCTACACAAAAACCAAATGAAGCAGCAGAAACTTTCTGCTTCAGGTAAGTACAAATCATCACAAGAATAAACAGCAGACTTTAAGAAATAATTCCATGGTTAAAATTTTGCATAGAATATCAATTTTTAAAGCAAGTTTACTGATTTAAGCTGTTTTGAATTTTAGATAATTCTCTTTTTATAGAAGATTTCTAAGTGAATATACAACAGATTATAGATATACCTAATAAATATTCATATGGAGGCGCATGGTCTAATGGTTAGAGTTGTAGGAAATGGACTTGTCCACCCGAGTTCAATTCCTGGACAAAGCTGTTTGCATTTCACATGACGCTAATACCCTTGGAAAAGGTATGAATCTAATTCTCCCTCCAGCTATGGGTAAATAGCAGGGTAGACTGGACTCTTTAACCATGGCTAAGTAACCAGTCTAAAGAAGGAAAACTCTGAATTTAAACCTGTTAAACTCCACTTAAGAAATTGACCTTGTGTCGCATCCTGCTTGTGCGAAGGGGTTGGTAAATATATATAGATATACCTAATATATGAGTAATGAACAATTTTGTGTAATGATCAACTCCTAATTTTAGCCACAAAAAGATGTTTTTAATGTCACATGTAATTAACGACCCCTAACTTTTGGTTATGCTAAGAATATTTCTTCAACATAAAAAAGAGAAAATGTTCAAATAGTAATTTATACTGTCAAAATTACTGTAATCAATACAATACTGTAAATGAACAATGCAGTCAAGACCTTGATGTAGCCTACCATGTTTACTTGGATATTCCAGACATACTAAAACCCTGTCACCTATATATAATACCATAGATAATATAATAATTACATATTTAATTGATTAAATACAATAAGGAGGTTTTTTGTTTTTGTTTTTTATGAAGAAAATCACACTACATTGTCTTGAAAGTTCTAAACAAAGTTATAGATAGACACTTTAGATTAAAGTTACAGCAAGGTTAGGCCTAGAAACAAGGTAAGCTTTGATATTCCAAAAACATATGTAATGAACAAACCGCTTGTAATTCATTATATGAGTATATATTGTTATTTTTATGGGTATCATGTTAGTTATACTATAAATTGTATACATAAAATAAAACTCAATATCAAATTTAATGTCTACAATTTGAAATCATTAACTTTTACTATTTTAATGGATTTTCTATTTTACAAAGTCAAATATGGATACCAGTAAATCTCAGACATGCCAGAATAATACTTTTTTTTTTTAAAATTGACATACCCCCAGTGAAGTTTTTTCTTTTTCTTGGCTTTTGCAGACATTTCCTCTTCCTAAATAAAAGAAAAAGAAAAATAACAGAATGATTAATATATGTTTCTTATTATTGAATTCCTCTATTACACCAACAAATATCTGTCTACAATGTTCCATTTTTATTGTTACAGTAGCACATACAAAAACCAGATCATTATAATATAGATTTATATTAGAGTAAATTGGTGTTGATCTTATTAAATAAAATATCAACCAACCTTTTTTCTTTTCAAATATTCTCTAGCTTCAAATGATGCAGCAATTTTTGTTCCAAACTGAAAATAAAAAGACAGAAGGGGTGATACGTGTATTATTGTTAAAATGTATAACAAAAAGAAGAAAAAAAAACTGTTTTATTTGAAAATTGAATTATTCAACATAAACTCTAGGTTTATTCATTGCAATCATCTTTTAAAATTAAAGTAAGATTGAATTACAATTAGATTTCTATGAAATCTATTGAATTACAATTAGATTTGAAATCTTGAATTACAATTAGATTTTGTGACGGAGAACGAGAAAGGAAAGGGAGCAAGACATTGTCTTGCCTGCTGGGATCGAACCCGCGTCCTCCCGCATGCGAAAACAGATGCGATGTAGGAACTGGAAGGACGCAAAGTTTGACTGACATGCCCGGATGTTTGGCTAATATGCCCATAAAATAACAAGTGAGTCAAGCGCTGGGCAGTCAGCAGCAGCAGCAGCAGCAGTCGGCGACGAAGCGCTTTTCAGTAAAGAAATGGATTTTAGTCGAACAGAAACAAAACTATATAGGAAATGTGATTTTGAACTGCTAAAGATTATTTCGACTACGACGACGGATTTTTTTAGCTGCTAGACGAAGAATGTGTTGACCAACTTGTGAGAAGACTGAGAACTCGCTTGTTTTTGGTTCCCCCTCGGTGGGAGCTTGTTGATTCGAAGGTCTATTTCGCCCCATATATTTTCCCCCCTTCTATAGATTTCTATGAAATTAGATAATGAATAGCTATAATAGTTGAAGCCACAGAAACTGGTTTGAGAATAATAATACAGGCAATGTGTTTATATTAAATGATCATAATTACAATAAAAATGATAGGAGTATTAAGATTAGAGTGTAGTATCTGCATAGGATTAAAGTTTTCCTCCCTGACACTTCTACCTAGAATTAGAGCATCTGCTCTATCCAAAGAATTGATATTAATAATCAAAATATCAACATGAAAGAAAAATTTCATATATCAAGGGAGACAACTGCTATAATTGAAAGCTGATTATTAGGAATAAATAGAGAATTTATATAAACTAGATGAAACTGGAAATTAATATGGAGTGTGTTCAAAAAGTATCATGACTGCATTTACCAAGACAGAAATGAACAATAAATGAAACGTTAATTTTTTTCAAAATACTGTCATTCTATGCACTTATTCCAGCAAGTTTTTGATTGGCTGAATCACCTCTGAAATTTTCTTTTGATTGGCTGAATCACCTCTGAAATTTTCTTTTGATTGGCTGAATCACCTCTGAAATTTTCTTTTGATATGGTGTGAAGCTGCACTGTTGTATTTCTTTTAATATTCTCTACTTCCTCAAAATTAATTTTTAATTTAGGAAACAAGATAAAATCGAATTGAGCAAGGTCTGATTAGTAGGGTTTCACAAAAAACTTCACTTTAGAAATTATCAATACTGCTGATCTAAAAGCATCGAGAACTGGCAATAACTTGTCTAGATATCATCACTTTAGTATAAATAATTCATCTGTGCACATGTCTTTGTTTAAAGTTTAAATTGTAAATTCTAAACTAAACAAAGATCTTTTAAAAGTCAACCTCAATACTTTTGATTGTATATTCTGGATCGAATTTTATTCATATTTTTTGGTATTTGTTAGAATGTTGTATTCTTCTTATATGTTCACAGACTGGCATGGTTTCCATTATTCTACTTTCAGAACTCTGTATTTCACCAAAAACATTTAATTCAAAAAGTACTGAGACTGGCTTCATTTTTTTTTTTTTTTTTTTCAAATTTTTACTGACTTTTCTAGAAGTTTAATGAACACAATATCTGACTGTAATGACCAAAATTGTTTTAGGCTTTTAAGAGTGGTGATTTGTTTCTTGGAATAAAACTCAGAATCTGATTATCACAACCTATCGATTAGGATGTTTTAAAATGCAACGTAACAGAGAACCCAACTACCAATTCTTGAAAACCTTCAGAAGAGCTATCATCATCAAAAGATACAATATGTTGAGCATTATGTAAGCTTCAAAAAAAATTTTAGATGTAATAGTATGCAAAATATATTCATGTTTGAAATATGAAAAAAAAAAAATTAATTATATAAATTCTATATCAAACAGAACTTACTTCTCTTGTGGCCAGTCTGTCACTAAGAGAAATGGCCGTTTCAAAGTCTCCAAAGGAAATGGCATCGTTGATTTTCTTCTCAAGACCAGATTTTGGAATTGATGAAGAAGAGGCAGAAGATTCCTGCAAATGGTTGTTGATGTTCAAGTATTGCTTCACATCTTGCCATTCTTTGGATTCTGGTTTGTCATCTTCAGTGGAACAAGAACTAAAAGAAAAGGGAATTTTTTTAAAGTAACGCAGGTTTTCTTTTACCCTTCAATTTTATGGCATTATTCTAGTGTGGCAATCTTTTAAGAGCAGTGATTTGTTTCTTGAAACAATAAAACATGTCAATATCAAATTGCAATAAAAACTGTCATGACAGCTCGGCCTTAACATGATATGATTGAGTTTGATAGAATCTCATTGACTACAATTTGTTTAAAATAAAAATGATTGATTTCTATGGTTATTTTATGCCTATAGATTGTGGATTCATTTTATATACGTTTATATTTACACCTTTTCTGTAATTGTTTCTTAAGACTTTCTTGCACACAGTTACATGACATCAAGTATTCCTATTTAATACAAATAATTTACACACAGTTAAATAGTTTAAAGTATTCCTATCTAATACAAATAATTTACACACAGTTGAATAGTTTCAAGTATTCATATCTAATACAAATAATTTACACACAGTTAAATAGTTAAAGTATTCCTATCTAATACAAATAATTTACACACAGTTGAATAGTTTCAAGTATTCCTATCTAATACAAATAATTTACACACAGTTGAATAGTTTCAAGTATTCCTATCTAATACAAATAATTTACACACAGTTAAATAGTTAAAGTATTCCTATCTAATACAAATAATTTACACACAGTTAAATGGTTTCAAGTATTCCTATCTAATACAAATAATTTACACACAGTTAAATAGTTTCAAGTATTCCTATCTAATACAAATAATTTACACACAGTTGAATGGTTTCAAGTATTCCTATCTAATACTAATAATATATATGTAATTATATGGTTTAAAGTAACTACTAGAGTGAATAAAAAGTTTTATACTAGTTTGTGGTACATTTATCATGTTGCTGAAACAGTTGAAGCTGTGAAAGTTCCTGCTATGGATGGTACTATCATGATAGTGACACAAAGTCAATTTTTAAAACAGAATTTAAGAGGTTTAAATTCAGAGTTTTCAGTAAAATAATAATGGATGGATGGAATGCATAAATTTAAGAAACAGTAGAGAGACACCATTTACGGCAATTGATTCAAAATTAAAAACAAGTATCTATTTTATTTTATTCAAGTATTGATTTACTTATATTACTATTTACCATTACATATTTATATTATTTTGCTATTATTTATTATAATTTAGGAATATTGAATTATTTATTGAATATTAGTTGCAGCAGATAATAATGTTTAATCTAAAAAATCAAATTTGTAAAAAATCATCAGCAAAAACTTTTAAAAAAAACAAAAAAACAACAAAGGCATTCCAGTTATTTCTAAAATTTATGTTTTCCATCCATCCATAATCATTTTTGGTGATAGTTTCCCCACAGCAACAGGATCTAAAATGTCCAGTGACCTAATCCAAGAGATCATTCCTAAATAGTATTCACAAGAATTTAAGGTACTTTCCCAGATTAGCCCATTGAAGAACTGTTTGCAGCAATGTACAATGACTGACTTGGAATGACCTTCAATGCGTCAATTTCCTTAGCGGATTATTCTGGACAAGTACCAAATTTAAATAAGAGATAATTGTGAAAATGTGATGATAAAATATTATCACCATATCTTTACAGAAAAAATACCTTTGGTTATCTGGATCATCTTTCTTCATTTGTTTTTCACTTTCTGACACAGAAGAATGTTCTGTTGATTGTTCAACAGCAGCAAGTTCATTATTTTTGTCTTAAAAAGAAAAAAAGATATCTTTTATGTATACAATGTATTATTGGAAAAAAAGATTTATACATAAAGTGTTAACAGATTAACTTACTTTTTTTCTTGTTGTATCTTTCTAGTTTAATTTTCTTCCTTTCAACTAAATCATCAGTTCTTTTTTCCAGTTTCTTGAATCTCTATAATAAAATGATAAATGAGACACAATTTAGTTTTCATATATTTGGTTCAACAGCTTTCACAGATTACTGACTTAATTTACTCATTTAGCCTGAGTGATTCAGATGTAACTGTGACATAATTTTCACTGTGAACAATATTTTAGAATGTTCAACTGTATATATGAGATTAACAATAAGACTTTTAAATAATTGACTATTGATTGATTTTAATGGCATGTCAACCCATCTAGCGTTATTTTATGCCTAGAGGTGAGGGAATTGTGTTTATTGCACATTTATATTTACATTTTTTGTGTAGTTGTTGATATCAAATATACAAATACAAATAATTTGCATAATTTTAAGCAACTGCTTCTATTTTTAAATAATCATTTGTTTTCATGCCGTCATATGGTTTCAGGTAACTAAGAATAATCCTGAGTAAACAATTATAATTTCAAGTAAATTTTCTTAATACAAATAATTTGCATAATTTTAAGCAACTGCTTCTATTTTAAAATAATCATTTGTTTTCATGCCGTCATTTGGTTTCAGGTAACTAAGAATAATCCTGAGTAAACAATTATAATTTCAAGTAAATTTTCTTAATACAAATAATTTGCATAATTTTAAGCAACTGCTTCTATTTTAAAATAATCATTTGTTTTCATGTCGTCATTTGGTTTCAGGTAACTAAGAATAATCCTGAGTAAACAATTATAATTTCAAGTAAATTTTCTTAATACAAATAATTTGCATAATTTTAAGCAACTGCTTCTATTTTAAAATAATCATTTGTTTTCATGTCGTCATTTGGTTTCAGGTAACTAAGAATAATCCTGAGTAAACAATTATAATTTCAAGTAAATTTTTTAGAAGTATAGTATTCCCATATCCAAATAATTTTCAAACAGATCTATTTAATAAATAATATACTTTCAATTGTAAGTCCCCATCTTCTTAGAGATTGTGAGAAAGAAAAACTAAAGAAATCTAGTGGATGAGTTGGATAGTAGCAAGTTGAAGATGTGTCAAATGTAAATTTTCAAAGTTCAATAAAAAAAAAAAAAAAAAATGAAGACAGTGACTGAAACTAATTATTCTGAATATATTTGATAATATATATATATATATATTCCTCAGTGGGATATTCTGGACAAGGACATATTTTTAGTTTGTTTTTTTGTTTTTTTCTGTAAATAAACAAAATAAAAATCACACTAAATTTAATTTGTTTTTATAAGAGTAGAAAATACAGAACTTTCCCAAGAAATTTTTTTTTTTAATTTAGAGGAGAGTGTGGGCTATATTATAATCACATTATTCCGTTAAAAATTGGGGAAATTATCTCCACGATTAGAAATTTCACAATTGTTTTCTATTCAGAGGAATTATAAAATCTCAAACCCTAAATATGTTTTTAAGATATGATTGATTGATTTTAATAACATGTCCACCCGTCTGGGGTTATGTTATGCCAAGAGGTTGGAGAATTGTGTTCATTGTACATTTATATTTACATTTTTTTATGTAGTTTCTTAAGAGGTTTTTTTTTTTTTTTTTCTTCTTCAGAGTTTACAATCAAGTATTCCTAATACAAATAATTTGCAAACAGATCTATTTGACTAATAGAGGGGACCCTAACAGGTACTACCAATCCGGGTTAGAGTAAACTTGGGAGTAATGACAATTCAGGTGTACTCTGATATCCAGATATCCTTATCACTAAATGCAGTTTAGTGTCATACACAGAATATTCCATTTTGGGGGTGGTCTTACAACTCTTCAGGGGATACAATCAGAGTATTCTAAGCCCTGTCGACAGGGCGGCTTTTAAAGTAGATTTAAGGTAGCTATGTGCAAATTAAGGCCTATTATATAAAAGGGTGATCACAGGAAATTCTTCTAAAAATCATATAAAATAAACTAACGATCCAATTCTAATAAAACTTTCGGTTTATGAAGTAATAAAAGACGAACTTTATTGTAAATAAATTTTTACTAAATTGAAAAGGCTAATAATTTTTTCGTTAGTTTTTGTTTTACGTATTGATCCCCCCAACAAAAATCTGATTTTTATTTTTTATAGTATATAAATAAATTTTACATTTTTGGAAAGACAATGTAATGACATAACATATATAAAAAAAGATAATTCGCTAATAAAATAGTTTTGGAAATAGGGCATCTTAAACATTGAAACTTAAAATCTCGTAAATAAGAAAAAATATGTATCTTTTTTTCTTTCTTTTTTTAATTGTTAGATTATTTTCAAAAGAATTTTGTATTAAAAGTTCGTATTGTGTACATTTTTATTTTATTTTCAGAGATTTTCAGAGATTTTTTAAAATTTATAAAATGTAAAATAAATACTTTTGTTTACTGTCAAGCAAATCGTATTTATTTAATCAAAGAAAATATTGTATAAAATATATCTCGCTAAAAATGATGACATAATATAAAATATTTTTATTTTTATGAATTTTTGAAAATAATGTTTGAATTAAAAATTGTCGTCAGAATGATTACGGATGCATCTAAGGGAAACAAACGTCCGTGACGCGGGCATACATATACTCTGTAAAAGAGAACCCAAACAGTGTTTGAAGAAATCTATTATTTTATTTGGAAACAAATAATTATCTCGTTTATATCCAGAAAGCAGATATTAACGTTTACAAAATTTGAAATAGGGGCAGACTATTTAAATAAAGATTTGTTCATTATGGATAAAAAATAATTAAAAACTTTAAAAACTACAAAATTGAATAAAGAACTTCACCTTTGAGGTATGTAATGTTTTATATACTTTTTTAATAATTTAATAGATGTATCGAAAAAAAAAAAGAATATTATAATAGAATTTTATTATAAATAATTTCTAACATTCTAATTTTTATTTTCCCAACTCTCTTTTTCAATAATATTAAGAGTTAAATCGTGAGGCTAAATTAGTAATTTGTTTTTGCTTCAGAACATATTTTGATAAGTATCATCTTCCATACTAACAAAAGGTGCACACGTCAAGATGGGATAACTGTCAACAAAGCGTGCGAATTTACGACAATTTACTTTAAAATGCAAAAATTTAGGTTTTATGTAAGAGAAATTATTTTTTTCTTTTTTATAACACATAAACTTGGAATCGTAAAAGAAAACATTAAAAAATTAATTTTCCATTTTTTATTGACGTTTTAAAATATTTTTAACAATTAAGCGGACTTTCAAAATGTATTTCAAAATGTCGGGGGTTTGCACATACCTAATTTAAGGCAAAGTAAAATAAATAAATAGAAATTATGACCTTTTAATTACTCAAAAATTGGTTGCTTGTCGGTTTTGGGATAGTGAGTGTTTAACGGAACACTTCACTTTAAAAGTAAAAAATTCTCTGAGTTTTAATAATAATTTTATAAAATTATTTATTTTTTGTCTTAGGATAATGATTTTACATTATCCTAAGACAAAAATTAAATAATTTTATAAAAAAAACAATCAGGATCACATAAATATTTTGTCAACTCTGTGTATAATACGAATATTTCAAAGGGAAATCAAATAAAAGAAGATGGAATAAATGTTTGAAAATTCACCTCCCATAAATCAGCACGAACATTTTGGGGTTTCTCCATGTTTACATGACAAACGGTGTAATATGAAAATATTCCCTTATTCAATATGAAGATTTCTGTATCAGTTTAGTATGAAGAAGTCATGCATGTGATTTTTTTAAATGTTAATTTTTTAAAAATTATTTGAATATGAAAAATATAATAAAAAATATCAAAAGTAAATACTTATGAATACGAATAGGTGGAATATCCACTTACGAAACAGGTGTGACGCCAAAATTGTTTCCATTGAAAATAAGGAAAAGTACCAGACCTGATGTGATATGATAGAGACGTCCAATTGATTTTACACTAGGTATACCAAAAAAAATTGTCTGCTACGTTTTTAAAAACGAATTAAAATGAATTAAATCTATTATTTAAGGTCAAACTTTTGTCTAAAACATAATGACCATCATTAAAAAAAGAAAAATATCATTACATATGCAGTTTATTTCTAATAGATTTAAAACGATTTGTTTTGGTCAATTTCGACGCGATCCGCCATTTAGTCTCTTTTTTAAAGCGCTTGTTTACAATTTTAATGTAACATTTGCGATTGTAAAAAAATTACCAAAAATCTGGTAATTATCCGATTTAAATGAAATTTATGAATTAATGAATTTTATAATGCATCAGTTATTTTATTTCAAAACTTTAATTTAATATTTTTGCTATGAAAAATTAATATATAAAATTCATTTAAAATATGAAAAGCCTGATGTTAAGTTTAAAATGTTATATTTTTAGATTCTAGAAACAAATATCTATTTAATGCAAACCTTATTTTATTATATAAAAGTATACTTTTTGAAGACCCCCCCCCCCTTTTTTTAAGCAGAAAAAATATCGATGTATATTTTTTTTTCTTTTATAAGCCAATTAAATAATTATCGAAATGAGTAAAAAAGAAATCTCCAAAAAATTAATTATTTATTATTTTTTACATTTCATTTTTCGATTTTCGGTACTTATTTTCTCATAGAAAAGCCACCGTAATTTTTTTTTCTATTCATAACTTCGGTCTTTTATCTCTTTATTTAAACTGTAATTAGTACAGTATAAGATGAACTCGCAAAAATGTTACGCCCCCAACATAAGGGGCGGGGCAAAATTAAGTGACCTGAAAAAAATGAGAAAGTTTTGAAATAAAATAAATAATGCATTATAAAGATCATTCATTGATAAATAAACACTGAAAATTTCATTAAAATCCGATAATTCCCTGATTTTTAGTAAATTATTTTTTGTAGGGCCCCCCTAAAGTCATTTTGTCAAAAACGCATTTTAGGACCATTTTGGGTATACCTATTGTACACGTGACAGGGGAAGTTACAAAACGTCTCTAAAAGTTATTTTATCGTAAAAAATACTTGTATCATTTGAAAGAGATAAGATAAATAAAACCTCCACTATATTTCTTTTTAATTTTTTTATATCATAGAATTCCTGAAATTGTGTTTTAAATTAATGTTTAGTAAACATAGTTTACGTTGAATTTTGACCACTCAAAAAGAAGGGGACGTAATAATTACTATTAAAAAATAAGAAAATGAAATATTCGCCCAAAAATATTACTTTAAAAAAATATATCAAAAATCGGGTAATTGTCCAATTTCAATGAAATTTTCGTACTTATTTTTCATTTATAAATGAATAAATGAAAAATTCTTTGAAATCGGTTCTGTGTGAGAAACATGATTAGAATTATTCTTTATTTTTGTCGATAGAGCACCAAATATTTTTTTAAAATGATTAAAAAATAGTGTCCTTTTTTATCAATTATCAATTATCTTTTTTAGCAATAAGACTCAAAGATGAAATGCGTTGACATTTAAGGGACAAAGTTCCGGCTTCGCCGGCTAGCAGCTTTTAGAGGAAAAACTTCCGACTTCCATCCGCAACAGACAGCCCCTTATGGTCACGTGAGGACACTTCTAAAAGCAAGAACACAGCCTCCTTGCCCTCTTTTCTCCTTCCACTCAACAAGGTAACAGGGTGGGTCTCTCTCTCTCTCTCTCTCTCTCTCTCTCTCTCTCTCTCTCTCTCTCTCTATCTATCTATCTATCTATCTGCTCCTTACTGGGAAGAGGTAGCCTACTAGAATTACTGAGCCCACGACGGCTAATTCTCTGCTTCCCCAACCCCACATAACAGGCATCCATTTTCTCATACCTACGACGGTTGATAAAGTTTGCTTCCACCCTAGGAGTTTTTAGTCTTCAGCAAACAACTTGTTACATAAATAACCTTCGAATAAAAGCTACCACTTAAAGAACCTTTGTTACAAGCAGAATTAGTTACCCAAGACTATTCTGCAGCAGGATTAACTCTTGCAACACTAACTTTACTAATTTCACAAACTACCACAAACACTAACTCCACAAACTACCACGAACTCTAAACGAACCCTAAAACTACCTATCTAATTACCAATTTACAAGTTGCCTTTTCCGACCTAAACTAAATGAACACTGAACTTTGAACTCTCACTAACCAGTTGTTGTAACTGACATATTTCTATATATGCATTATGTACATTTAACGTATATAAAAATCATTGACGTCATACTCTTGTCCTTTGAACCTTACACCACCTATTTTTCTCTTTGCTCCATTGTTCCACATAAATTATCACCCTAAATCCCATTTAATTTACTTTCATTTTTATAGATGATATCGGAAATTCAACAGAGAATTATCTTCCCCTGCCGCTAGGGGGCGAATCGCCAACATACGATGTTGGCACCAGAATCAAACCAAACCTCACTTATCAGGTAGCAGTCAACGAGGGAAGTGGCAAAATAAGCAATCCCTAGACTTCACTTATCACAGAACAGTTACCAGGGAAGGACGTGAAAATAAGCGTCTCTACAGAACTCTACCACCAGCAAACTTTCGAAGGCATTGTATCAGCAAACGTTCTAAGGCTGATACAATAGCATACTAACAGAAGGCTGAAGAACGAGAAACGACCTGTCGAAGCGTCTTAACAACATTCCAACCAGCGACCAGAATACCCCTGGTATCACCACTTCTCCAACGAACAGTATTTAACCTCACAGATAAGTCTTGTAGCAAATACCGTAAATACTCTTAATGAGTGAAGGAATCAAAGAGTTCATATACTATTCTTCATCTTTTTTTACTACTGCTGGATAGACAGGCAACAAGATAATTATACTGCACTCTTTTAAATAACTTTTGTATAAGACATGTTATTAAGAATTCTGGGGTATGGGTTATCGTCCCTTGTCTGCGAGCCTCTGTTTCAAACCAACCAATCATGAGCCAGCATACTTTGGCACCAAATCCAAAGTGCAGACTCATTCCATCTCTCTTCTGCAACAGCAACGAAAGGAATCGGACCGTACAAAGGTCGCTCCTACTATACTATAACAGAACCGGAGTCGGACGCAAACAGAAGTCCAAATATATCCGAAACATAAACAGAAGGCCGTAGCAAGGGGCTCCGTTAATACCCCATATCCCAGGATAAACAGCTAAGTGAAATTTATATAAATATTATATACATATTGTATACATATTATTACATATTATATATTTGACCGCCAACGAGACTAAAGTTTGCAACTTTATATTTAATACAGTCTTTTATTCTTATCTTGTCGTTGTTTTACTTCTTTAACTCTTAACTCGTCTGCCACATTTGCGGTTAACTCCAGTCAAACCTAGGAGTACTGCCGCTAGTGTTAGCTTTTCTTACAATGTCCATTTCTTTTCTTGTGTTTCAATTTCTATTGAAATGTATTTTGTTATCTTTTATTAGATGTTATCTATTTCTTTCTATGTATAGTTTTATCGGTGTTTATTAAACAAAATTGATAACATCAGTATAAATTGATAACATCAGTATAAAACTGTTCTTTCCACGACTGGCATGTAGCAACAGTGCTCGCGTTGAGTTGCCTCAATAATGACGAGGCATCACTCTGGGTTGACAAGAAGATCTTCACAACGGGGCTAGCAATGAATGCACCTGATGCGGTGATTTGGATGAGTCTATCGAGTACGCCTTCATTCGTTTTATATTTTTATGTTTTGAATTTTATCGGGTTAGTGGATACATCGATTTTATTTGGTGTGTTTTGTGAAATCCGATGAAGATCCCACTCTTTCAGCGGGGTCTAGAATATACTGACTGCATCCTCTTCAAAGGTGCAAAACTCACCCCAAAGAGTGTCTTCGGGATGACACTACTATGCAGTTGGTAATGACGACTTAGTTCTGCTGCCATTATTCTCACGTCCACTCTGACCCGAAATGGTAGTACATGTTAAGGTCTCATCTACGGGTCCAATAGATCTATTTGAGATAAAGTGTGTACCCATTTGAAATGATTGCGAAGATAAGTTTTTGTGCACATATAATTGGTGACTATAATTGTTAAATTTACTTCGGCATAAAATAACCCAGCAAGTGTTGACGTGACGTAAAACCAATTACCTAACTAATCGATGCAGATCTCCTTGATGGTTTACTTGTAGCGTTAGTTTCATTTTGGTAAATCAACATTAATATTTCATTCTTATTGAAATTTTATATTAATACTACGGTCTACACCGGACTTAGGCCTTAGGGGACTGTCACAGTCATGATCATCACCGTCAGGGGTGATCTCTATAAATAGCCCTGACCATTAGTAATTCTTGCTCTTTCTAGTTGTAACCCTTCTGAGGGTCAGTTCGGGGACCGGCACTCACGCGTCCCTCTCTCTCCCCTTGGCGAATCCTTCTGACTACTACTACTACTCCAGGTAAGAGCTTTGCTCTATCTCTCCCTACGAATTAGGTTTACTGATAGAGAAACCCACGACGGACTTACTACCATGTTACTAAAACCGGCTTCTAAAGAGAGATTGCTGTCTTTTGGGACCCATGACGGCTGACAGCCAATTACCAATATCACCAGGATAACAACTGAGGGAGCTGACGAGATAATTTGCAACAACGGATAAGCTTCACACTTTGATACCTTTGCAGTCAATAGGCTGCTAGCAGAATAAACTTTTGCACCCCTTAAATTACCTTAAACCCCTTAAACTACCTTAAACACCTTAAAATACCCTAAACAAATCCACAATAACACTACGGCTTATACCTAAACGAGGAGGTGCCGCTAGCTTCTAAAAGAAGTTATTAAACCTCGCGAAGCTTGTCCGAACTAAACCAAACCTTTTTCTTCTCTTGTACCCTTTTATGTGCTTTTATATATTAAACCTGTTGCATTTTCATTTCGTTGTACTCTCGTTCCTTAATGTCATTCCGCCTTTTCTCTTCTGCTCACCTCACCTTGTTATCACTAATTTTTATATTCTGTATATAACGACTTTATCTGTTTATCTATTTCCTTCAATAGTGAAAAAGTCTTATACCAATCGACACGTGGTATAATGGTTAGCAAACTAGATTCGCAAACCATTGTTAGTGAGTTCGATTCTCATTGGGTGCCCCATACATTTGACCTTGTGCCACATTTAAGCTAAGTTTAGTAAATAACTATACCAATCGAAGACACTTTTTAATTGTATTTCTGTGTAAGAATACAAATATGTGTATGTGATTTGGTCAGCTTATATTGTCGATTTTATATTTTGTGCAAAATTAATTTCAGGCAGTATGTTAGAAAGGTTTCTGATTTTTTTCCCCAATTCACAAGACGCTTTCTTAATCCAATGCGCCTGGGTGCAATATCAGCTTTTTAACTGACTGACTGGCGATGCATTCAAAACATTCAAATCTTATTTTCAATAAATATACGTTTCCTTCTTATCAAGGGGTTTCATAAAATAATTCTTGGGTGTATTTCTCAAGTGTTATTCTTGTATTATTTTATTAAATTATCAAGACAAAGTATCGGTATTGTAAAACTTTAAAAGATAATCAAATTTGCTTATCAAATCGACCCCTTTCAACAACAAAAGAAAAAGAATAAAAACGGGAAAGTTAGGCTGAAACTACTTGAAAGTTCAAGGAAAATCGATAATTACTTCATAATTTAAAAAAAAATATCATAAAAATTATTTCCTTCTCTGCTACTGAACGTTCTTTTTCATGGCTTTTTTTCTTTAATGTAAGTTACCATGCCAACAGAACTCGTTGTTGTTCAGAACGCCATCTTACCAACACTGATAACTATTTAATTCTCTTTCTGCTGATTATTATACATTTTTATTTTTTAATGGATTCTACGAATCTTGTTTTATGTTAACCAGTTCCCAGAAAATCCAAATATAACAAACACTCGCTTTTACAATAAGCGTATCTGATATGCTTGGGTTAACGAAAAAAAAAGGTTAAGTCAATATAACGCGACATAGTTACAGCAGGGTTTTGTCCATACCATTGTTAATGAAAGACAACAAAAGGTTTCTTTGCGTACAGTTCGTTCTTTTTATTAGCTTATCAAATTGTTATAGGTTTTAGGTTTTATATATCCTGGAATTGTTATATTTACAATTCATGTAATAAAAATAGCAGAAATGGCGTCAAAATTTTATTAACAACTCAACCTGTCAAGTCAGTTAAAGAAATGCAGAAAGAAATATCCAATTCAAAGTATCCTTTTTGCATGGACTCGAATATGCCTTCTGGCCAATGCCTCAATCGAATATTTAGGGGAGGATTGTATAACAGTTTAGAAACTGAGCATCACAAACAAAATTTACTCCCTTCTGTCTCTCTAGAAGACATTAAAATACTTCCTAATTACCCTGAAGATGAAAAGGGTACATGTTCCAATGATACAAAACCTGACAAATGTCTGACACCTGCGAACAACAAAGAAAGTCTCAATCGGGAAAATCAATTGAATACTGACAAAATCCAAAAGGTTACCACAAATAGCTGGACATCCGTAAACTTGTGTAAAAAACAGCTCATTGAGGTACCAGAGACTATATTAACTATGAATAATATTGTGGTAAGTTGTTTTTAATAATAAAGCCTATATCTTAAATATTTAGGAAGAGGAAAGTGTTGCAGATTGTTCCATTAAAAAGGTTCACCATTGATCATCAATATTGATTTTGACTTGTATCATCTTTTATTTTCTTATTGTTGTTCTTTCCCTTTTCTTTTTAATATATTTTTTATTGTCATTTAACTGAATTACAAGATTTTGTTTTATTTGGTCCAACAATAACACTTCATTTATTGAGTACATATTATATTTGATTATACTTGAACAAGATTTTTGTTATCGTACAAAACTTTTCGTCACTAAAAATCACGTAAAAAACTGCCGACAACAATCGTAATTTTAGAATGCTCAGAGAATAGTGAATAAGTGATGTTGAAATGAGAGGCTAACAAACACGTGCGTCAGACACAAGGATTTTATTCTGTACTGCGGTTCTGGGGTGACAACCGCAGCACGAACAGGGCGAGTATAGTATCAGCAGAGGGCCTTGGTTGGGCCCACTGTGGTGATACAACAGCAGTGTCCTTGCTGTGATGTATATAAAAGTCATAACTAAAACTTGGGAATCCAAAATTTCATGATAGTGGGTTCGGATTCGGCGTGGAATGTTTTTAATTTCCTCATGGAGTCGGACTAATTCCAAAATGGTATGATATGTTGGGCTACGGCCGCTAGGAGTATAGTAGGAATAAAAACTGACTCACTGGTATTCGGATATTCGCATTTGTTATTAGAGATAGTGTACAAAGTGTCACTTCTTCTAATAAAACACATTTAACATAGAACCATTGCACATGTAATATGGTAAGAAATCACAGTTTATATGCAAAATACTCAGTGTAAACTATAGATTAAGATATCAATGATTTGTTTTGGTTTGCTGCAAACTCGTCCATTGTAAGTTAGTTTCCTTTTTGTTCACTGTTAGCGTGTTGGTGATTATTGGAGGCGGTTCTGTGGATTGGGGGGGGGGAGATTTTGGAAATCAACATGATGTTAGGTATGGATTTAGAGAATCAACGTGAAATATATCTGGCTCATGGGTGGTCACCGGATCAATATTTTCTCGAGTTCTCATTAGGCGTTGTCTATTTCATCTGAATATACCACTATTTTGGGATTTTACCGGGGATTTTTTTTTTTTTTTTTTTTTTTTTGAGGTGGCGGGTTTCAGGGGTTTGCCAAAAATGATATATTAATAAAATGATCGAATGCAACTTAGCACTGATATAATCCAGTCCTTATCAGACGAAAGTAAAAGTGAAGTTGTCGAAATGGCCTACTGACAGTATCAGCCAGACAACGAGGGAGTCCATCCACTTTTTGCTATAGCGCTAGACCAGGAAGATTGTTTTTGCTGAGGTGGAGCACCACACCTACGATCAGTTACCCACTTTACCGAGAAGATCTGATTACCTAAGCAGTGCTACTCATACGCTGAATTGTGCGGGGTCTGGTATGGAACCCGGAACCTTACGATTCCTAAGAGAGTGCTCTACTGACTGAGCTAAACATCATTCAAAGCACTTTTGTAGCGGAATTAGGGCTGTGGGTGATTGTGTAATCCATAATTAAATATAAGACAACACAGGTGAAAGATACAACAAACCGTTATATAAAGAAATAAACACGAACGGCAGACAGGTCGAGAGTTAAAGAAATAACCAAACAACTAGAAATAAGAATAAAAGACTGTATTACAGAATAACAAAAGGATTGCAAACTTTAGTTCGTTTGCGCAAATATAATTTGTCACTTATCTGGTGTATCCTGAGATATGGGGTATTAACGGAGACATTGCTACTGCCCTCTGTTCCGTTCGGATATGATGGACTTCTGTTTTGCGTCCGACTCCGTAGTTGTCTGTTGAGGAAGAGGAGCGACCCTTATTTAGGTCTGTCCCCAGTGCTAGCTGGATCAGAAGAGAGCATGAGTTTGCTTATTTGGCTTTGCCGCCAAAGTATGCTGGCTCATGATTGGTTGGTTTGAAACAGAGGCTCGCAGACAAAGGACGATAACCCCCATACCCCAGAATTCTCAATAGTTAAACACTTATGAATAATGACAAGTATGATATATCATCTTGTTGACGGGTGTAAGAAGGTTATTTCCTTTTGTCTGGTTGTTGTTGGTATGTCGCTATACGAATTAAATGTGGATTTAACTTCCATGGGTAAGACCACTATAATACGTTAAGATGCATCAAAGAAGCAAGCCTCCGAACGCAGGTGAATTTACATGTCATATACAACGAAATCCAACAAAGAGGTACATAACAAAATACAGACTTTATTGTCTGAGCAACATTTAACAACAATACAAATACAAACAGCTAAAACGAAAGTCCTAAGGAAAGAAGAAAGAGTTCTTACATAGATAAGAGTTCAACGAAGAGATTAAAGTCCTACCTCGGAAGGTTATCTCTTACTTCGTACAAGAGCCACGTGGTAAGAATCTCTCCATGAAGACATGGGAATGCAAATAGACACGCGTGTTACACGGACATATAAAACGGTGGGTGAGCTTAACACCTCTACGAGGATAGGGTATAATAGAAGCCGCATAAAAGCACGTGTGTGAGCCTTTTAGTTGGGAGGCTTTGTCCCCCCCCACCACCAAGTCTAAATAGACAGATACAACTAGTACATGTCTGGAGATTCCAGAGAGAGAGAGAGGAGAGAGAAGTTTCCCGGGTTGAGTTTAAATAACCGGATTGCAACGCCCTCTAGTCGCAAACCCTGGTGACAAGGGAAGATAACTCTTCAAATCTCAACTCCATCCCAACAAGGGAAGACAATCGCTACTAAGAGGAATTATGGGGGTCGTAGGGAGCTCTTAAATCTCCCGGTGGTCGGCAATTATTTCGGATGAAAGAAGACAAACAATACAATTGGAAATTAAAACACCTGTATTATAAAGGTACAAAAATTGCTGCAAATTTGTTGGTTTTGCTACGAGACTTATCTTGAGAAGTGAAATTAACCGTTCGTTGTTGAAATGACACTAGAAAAGATTTCTACTCGCCATCGTTTTGGAGTGCTGTTGAGACGTCTCTCCTGGTGAAAGTTCTTAGGATAAGTAAAAGTGTTGGGGGTGCTTTTTTTGAGCGACTCGCCTGGTTAACTGCCCTTTGAAGTAGGTGGCGGATGGAGCCCTTGTTAAAGTGACTCCTCAGGTCGACAGCCTTCAGATAAGTGATGGGGTTTGGTTTTGCCGCCAACATCGTATGTTGGCGATTCGCCCCCTAGCGTCAGGGGAAAATAATTCTACTATCGGTTTTCCGATACTACATCGCCTTGTCAAGCAGTCCTCTATCTGGTTCCGTTCTTGTCGTCTCTCATTTTAAAGGAATAACGAGGAAAGGTCAAATATATGTTACCAATTTTTTTCATCTTCAATGTTAAAATCAACAAAAGAAAATGAGTATTGTTAGGTGATCTTTTTTAATGAAGTGATCTTTTTTAATGAAGTTAGATAAATTAGACACTAATTTGGGGAGTGCGTGCGAATTTTTATATCCCCTTTATACTCCTTTGACAAATTCACTTACAAGCTCGAATACGACTTCTGCTACGCCTTCCGCAAGAACTGATGCGTCCACTGTCCCATTGGTGCGAGTGTCAAATTAGTAATCTGGGACGTTCCGTTGCAGAGAATTTCATCATTTCGCATGCTGGAATGTCCGAACACTAAAACTTGAAGAAACACAAGCTCTTACGGGTTACTGGATAACGGCTACTGCACCATCAACATCCCGCAGGCTAATGTATCCTATCATCTCTATCAGAGAGGCCCTATTGACAGCTTTAGCCGTCATGGTGTAGCGTTGGCATTCGAGATACGGTGAATTCGTTGTGTAGAGCCGGCTCAACCCACCCAGGGTGAATGCCACAGCAGTAACAGGAACAGTAATAATTGTCAATGAAATTCTAAAAGTGGCAAAAACTTTTAGGTTTCTAAATATTTTTCTTTCTACATTCAGTGTGTATATGTATGCATGCAACTCTCTCTCTCTCTCTCTCTCTCTCTCTCTCTCTCTCTCTCTCTCTCTCTCTCTCTCTCTCTCTCTCTCTCTGTGTGTGGGTGTGTTCTCTAATGTGTACATCTATAATAAACATATTTAATATTATCACTCTATCACAGAACCTTTACCTGGCCAATAATGAAATAGTCATCTTACCAGATGGATTCTTTGAGTATTTTCCTCTTCTGCGATGGCTTGATTTGCGATACAACCGTCTCACACATCTTCCAAACATTACACCTGATGGACATCATGAACTCAGGTGTTTGCTTATTGAAGGAAATGAGATTCGAACATTACCTTTGCAGCTTGGTAAGTAATGACTTTATTGAATCTTATGCTTATTTATTAGTTCATATTGATTCAAATATAATTTTTTACCATAGGATTTTTAAAAATTCTACTATAAATCATTTTAAAGGGGTGCCGATACTATTTAAATGAATAACCCAATACATCTCACATAATAAATTCTCTACAAACTAAATAAATAAATAAAACGAATTAATAAATTCCACTCATACAAACACAGACTTAGTAGAGATATAGAATCATAATATTTTCTTAAAGGGACACAAATATTTTATTTACAAACATCTCCCTATGATCTGGACGTCAAAATAAGATACTACATTTTTAAAACTATAAATCAGATGTGGATACTTATTAACAACAATTCATTCTATAAAATAGGCTTACTCTGAAACCAATTAAGTGTAATAATCTTTTCTATAAAAAAAAGGAAATGTTGAGATTCATTTGATATACAAATCATTTTATTTATTTACTAAACATTAAACACAAATAGTGTTATGTCAGTAAGCAATTACTGATAAGAACGAAATAAAGGGTTATGCCCCTTGTTTCGTAGACGTGACTTGGGGTCACGGGAGTTGAATAAAGGTTGTAAACCCATCAACATGTGTTTTGTCTTTCCCTGCTCTTTTGCCTGCTCGTTATTAATATTACCTGCTACTATCCTAATCTCCGGTAGAAGTACATTCGTGCATGAAACAAATAGTACAAAAAAACATGTGAACTGATTTTTTTTTATGCTTATTTATTTTTGTAGGCTTTATGCATAAATTACATGGGCTCAATATCTGCAACAACCCAATAGAATTTCCATCTTCTGATATTATCATGAAGGGAACACGAGAAATACTCAAGTATTTGTATGACACTTACATTCAACAAAATCAAGGTAAGGGCTTTTCTCTATAAATATGGTGTTGTAACCTCATAAATAAAGGATTCATTTCCCATTTTGCTCTGTGTTCAGCAAATATTTAATTATTAGTCTTATTTCTTTTTCATGAATCCTTTATTTATGAGGTTACAACAGATGGATATTTCCATATCAGATCATCAAAGTGCATTTCTATTTTCCTTCATGACAATCTCTCGGAACAATGGCGGTTACTTAACACTTCCTATCTCTTCTCTCAATAACATCTAACTGGGTTACCAGGAACATTTCCTGAGCTGACATATATCTTATTCTTTAGAAATTCAAAAATGGTGTCTTTTGTATGGAGACAAATATAATTGTTTTCCCTTGGATTGTAGGCGTGGCTTGTTAATGTTAATTTGTTAATGTGAGTTAGTTGTCTATATTCCCTTACCGAATATTCACTGTTAGGTTATCTATGGATGTCCTAATACGTTATAAAGACTTAAGGTTTGTTTTGAACTAATACGTACTAAATTCTTATATCTTTTACTATGTTCTGTAGACTTCAATTCATACTTTGATGTTTAGCCCGTTAAAATCATTGCTTTTTTTGAGCTTCCAAAATTATGTCTTCTTCATCACAGTTTTTTACCATTAGAATGGTTGTTTTTAATTGATCAGAAATTGGAGGGTTAGAAATATCGTTCATAAGAGGGGTAGTACAAAAATAATGAAATGATTGTCTTTATCTCCTCTTTGTTGCAGACTAGGAAATAGATTTTAAAAAAAACAAAACAAAGTGAATGTTCCTTCGCTCGCTGTATATTGTAATCATAAGTTTATAAAATCTTGTAACGACTAGCTGACGTAGTCGTACTATGTCACGATGTATATATATATATATATATATATATATTATATATATATATACAAACAAATATGGCTATTTTCAGCCGACAATATTTGGGAGAATATGTGCTTAATTGAAGTCAAACCTAATTTTTTTGAAAGTTAATTCATTAATGATTAATTAGGCGGAATTTTAACTACTTAAATGTAAGGCTAAACAACTCGATTTGTTTAGCCTTATATTTAAGTAGTTAAATCCCGCCTAATTAATCATTAATGAATTAACTTTCAAAAAAATTAGGTTTGACTTCAATTAACCACATATTCTCCCATATATATATATATATATATATATATATAATATATATATATATATATATATATATATATCTGAATATAAAAGTAAATCAGTTAAATTGGTTAGGCAAGCAAATTATAAAAAGTTATGAAAATAATGAAAAAAAAATGAAAATAATTTTTTTTTTAGTTTGATGATCTATTTCATTTAGTTCCTCTTTTTGAGATCTCAGAATAACTCCATGTAAAAAAAGAAGAAAATCTGTTTGATACTGTGTTTACTTCACACTCTATTCAAAAGAAAGATGCCAGAATAATTGTTTCATTCTTTATGAAGTTGCATGTAGAATATACTCATCAACATTGAATTATATTATTATTTAAGAATTCTTTGAACCATTAAAGTCATTTATAACGAAGTTCGGTGCTAGGGCCTCATTCCTCCCCCAATCTATGATAAGGGGACCCCACTCTACTAAATGTCAAATTTGTCAAATTTCATAAAGTAGAAGGGCCCCATTCCACTCAGTTTAGTTTAAAATTTAACTTCTAAATAAATTGGTCACATCTTACCAAAAACATATAACTACTAAATTGGTGAATCTGATCTCACTCTACTACATATCAATTTTCATGAAATAGTTGGGCCCCACCCTGCTCGAAAAGAGGGTTATGAGGTAGCACATGCCGGCCCTGACTCCAACAGCAAGTTGGTAATCTCGAGTTTAGCTTAAAATTTAACATCTAAATGAATTGGTTTCAACCTACCAACGACCTATAACTGCTAAATTGGTGAACCTGATATGAGACGATTTTCACACATCAAATTCTATTTGGTAAATATTCTAGTATCATATTCATATTAACTATTTGCTTCATATTGATATAACAGAAATAAGATATCTCTTATGATTCACAATCCTTACTTCACAATACATCCACTCGCCAACAAAACAAAATTAAAAACAAAACAAAACACAAGTCACGGACGCCTACCACGGAAGTTAACTCAACGGGCCCAAAAACAAAGTGACTAAATTAACACAGATCTGCGCATAGGCTCGGGCAGAACTTCCGCTTGAAAGGAATTCCTAAACAATAAAAAATAATATTATAAACAGAATCCGGATTTTCGGCCAATAAAAAACTTTTCCCCCCAAAATCATGAAAGGCCTTTCTGGAGCCTATCTCGTTACTATATAAGTCCGGCATTTGAGGACCAAGCAGTTGACCGAGGGCTTCCAAGCCATGAGTATCGCCGGTCGGCAGGCAAGATAAAAGGGACCACCGAACCCACTACCACGCATACCCGCGTCTACCCCAACGACTCAACTCTGCTTCAACACTACGTCACAGCCGGCCCGATACCCCTACCCTCACCTGACCCGACCACACCGGGCAAACCCTAAAGTGACTACGACTATCATCAATCTTACCATACGCCTGTCAACTCAAGTCACCATATCAACTTACATCGTACCCTACCGGCACGAAACTACAACTACCATCACTGGTCCATCTGCCTACATCTATCCACTACCACTGACCGGCCACAGAGAGCTTCCTGACTTATTATCTACTACCACTATACCCACACCCACACCACGCAGAGCCAGAACTGACCTACCATCACACGCGCCTGTCCCTATTTCACTCACCGGCTTAAGGGGAATTACTTCTCAACTTTTCCAGTTTTGTTTATTCTAAAATAAACGATTTAATCCAAACTTTCTCGTCCATTATTTCTTCTTTGCAAACGATACGCTTTGAGAGATAAAATATATTATTATATCAATATCATATGTTGCTTGTTTGATCTAATTTAGGGACTAGCAAACAGAGGCTAAAATTCGTTTTTGACAAAATGACTTTAGCCCCCCTACAGAAAATAATTTACCAAAAATCAGTGAATTATCGGATTTTAATGAAATTTTCAGTGTTGATTTATCAATGAATGATCTTTATAATGCATTATTTATTTTATTTTAAAACTTTCTCATTTTTTTCAGGTCACTTAATTTTGCCCCGCCCCTTATGTTGGGGGCGTAACATTGCTTCAAGTTGGTCCTAACTTGATACTAATTACAGTATAAATAAAGAGATAAAAGACCGAAGTTATGAATAGAAACAAAAAAAATTTTACGGTGGAGCTTCTATGAGAAAATAAGTACCGAAAATCGAAAAATAAAATGTAAAAAAAATATATAAAATAATTTTTTAGGAGATTTCTTTTTTACTCATTTCCATAATTATTTAATTGACTATTATCTTATTAAAAAAAATTATACATCGATATTTTTTCTGCGAAAATAGAATTTTTCTTCAAAACTTATTACTTCGTGAGTATAAAGTAAGGTTTGCATTAAATAGATATTTATTTCTAGAAACTAAAAGTATAACATTTTAAACTTAATATCAAGAGTCACATATTTTAAAACAATTGAATTGATTTTCAATATAAAACCATAATGTTAGAACAATAATTGTATGGAAGACCAAATACATAAAACATAAAATATCTTCCTCTCTATTCAGGAGAGTTATTGTTTGTGTCAGTAATTTAGCCGAAAGATTCAATATCTAATAAGTTATGGTAAGTTCATTTCATTATTACTATTTTTAATTCAATTATTCCTTTTTAATTAAAAATATTCAAATTCTAATTGATGTTTTGAAAACATCAATTAGAATTTGAATATTACAGTGTAATTAAATATCGAACACTGACTAACTCGCAGAGATTTTACGTCCACAAAGTAGGGGGGTCAAAATTAAGTGACCTAAAACAAAATGAGAAAGTTTTGAAATAAAATAAATAATGCATTATAAAGTTCATACATTGATTAATCAACACTGAACATTTCATAAAAATCCGATAATTCCCTGATTTTTGGTAAATTATTTTCTGTAGGAGGGGGTGCTAAATTCATTTTGTCAAAAACCGGGTTTTACGTCAATCAAACAACACAAAAAAATTTAAAATATTATGGCAATTATGGAATACCATACACGAAACGTAAATAATATGCAAATTTTATTTTCAATGAAACTAAATATATTTTTGATTTTTTTACATACAAAAAACGGATTTTCCTTGGTTAAAAGTTAAAACGAGTGTGAAAAATTTCAGTAACATTTAATGAATATGTATTTAAAGTAACACTTTACTTATTTCTAAAAAGAAATGTTTATAAGTATTTTAAAAATATTTTAAAGCCATTATTGAACACGATAAATCAAAATAAATTCAACGTAACTTTTTGTTGAAATTCGGACGATTTTTAATGTATAAAATGTATTAAAAATAAATTGCATATTGTAATAATATTTTTCTTTTTTAATGATGGTCATTATGTTACTACTTATCGATTTAAACAAAGTTTGACCTTAAATAATAGATTTAATTATTTTTAATTCGCTTTTAAAACTCCTAGCAGACGACATTAGTGCTAGATCCTAATCTAATTCATTGTTGTGAATAGCACAAATCAAATTCTGGTAATCTTTCTCTTTCATATTATTTTAACGTTTTTTTTATTGCATATGTATATATATATTTTTTTTTTTTTAGCCAGTGATGATTCTAGCTCTATTGAATTTAGCGAAGAGAATGTGAAGGAAGATAATTCCGCTTTTGAAATTCCACATCATGATGATCAACATGAAGAAACATGCAAGACAGAGAACAATGAACCTAAACAAAATAGGTGAGGTCTAGTTACCCATTCATATTTTCTTTGATTGAATCAATTTTTCAAAATATCTCTTCAGTTGATATTTTATGTTTAAAAAACAAAAATATATACAATCCCGGTCCCCATTATTGAAACCCTTTCATTTGTTGCTATTTCTTAAGGAATAAACAGCAAATAACCAAATTTATATTAACTTTTTTTATCATTTGCTGTTGTCAATAGACCAAAGCTGTTTCACAAGATTCATGTTTGTGTGATTGTTTGCTGTTATTTGTTTTGGGGTTTTTTGTTTTGTTTTTGATGGGGGGGGGGTCAGGAAATATTCTACATTATGTACTTAAATTTCGTGGGTACAAATAACTGTGACCAGGACTGTGTATACAAAGAGCAAAATTTTAGTCAATAACTGGTATTTAAAAAATGGGAAGAAGCATGACATAACAGACATACTTAAAAGTATCTAAAATAGATTGTTTTGCATCATCCAGTGTCAGAAATAAGAGCGATAAATGGAGTGTTGAAAAATCATAGCAGGTTAATTATTGTTTCCTCATACAGTATAGATATAAAGACATTTCACAACAAAGTGAAAACAAGGATATTTATTTCCTGGGCAAACTTACTAAAGGAAAATACATACATGGCAAAAGATACAAATAAGAGCTTATACAAAGTTATATATAAAAAATGTCCTCATAGGATAATAGTCCTTTAATAGATAAAAGTCTTAAGGCTGCTGGTAAAAGAGGAAAGCATTAACACTTACATGTTAAACATGTTCTTGTGTACCAAGCGAAACGGAATGTTGGGGTGATCAAAGCACCATGTCCTGTTTATGTTAATTACGAATTCACAAATCTGCAACACTATTTTGCAAAGTTATGGTAATTACGTAGACAAGATAATGATAAAGTCAACAGGTAATGAAACACAACTCAAAGGCTTTATACAAATGGTGTATTCAACAAACAACATGAACATGCAATATACAATATGTAATGTGTGACATACAAAATGTGTGTGTGGTTTACAAATGTGTTATAAATTGTACAATGTATAGTATAGATGTAGGGTTGCAAAATAATGTTCTTGCAAAAACTTATCTATCTCTGGTAAGAAGTGTCTCTTGCTAGCTTGAGAAGTTTGACTTTACGACGTCATCGGCTCTGGGGGGTAAGCTGGCTTCAGAAAACACGCCCGTTTACGGCGGCTGGTCGCAGCGAAAGAGAAAGGTTGAAGGTATCAACTTTCGAAGTTTGGCGGCTAAACGAAGCCTAGTAATGTGTGTTTTGATTGGTCGCCGACAACGGCCCTTAGCCAATCGCACAAGGTCTCTTATCAGGCGATGGTTAAAGGACACGGTCTCTTTAGCAGGCGATGGTTAAGGGGAGGTAACTGTGTAAGGTCATTTTATTTCTGTTACTGTGAACAGAAGATGCAACTGGTGTGTGGTTCTTCTCTCGAGAGTTAGAAGGTAAAAAGGGATTTTTAACTTTAGCGCTTCCACTTTTATACAACTGCTTGCTACTTCACCAAGCTCCTTCCGATAAACACTGGATGTAATTACCTCTTGTGTCCCCTAACGTCAAATAGAAAAACCGTGACTAATAAGGAATGTAATCCCTACAGGTGCATTTACTTATTAAGTTTGTATCAACATACCAATACAACCATTACCAATTAAATAGTGATGGTCCGTTGATTTCATGGAAATCAAAGCAAGCAAACCAGTATGGGGTTATGTTATGTTCATTGGTACTGGTTCTTGTCCCCAATAAAAGCTGGTTCTTTCTTCTTCTGGGCTGGTACGCTGAAATGCAACTTTGAAACAAAAGGGCATAAAAAAGACAAAGTCAAGAGGTAGTTTTATGACTCAGGCTTTATTGAACGGGGCATAGTCGGCCGTGGCGAGGGGATAACCCCTGGTCAGGAAACGACCTACACTCAGTTGCGGCCTCAGTTCGAATGTATTAAGAATTCTGGGGTATGGGGTTATCGTCCCTTGTCTGCGAGCCTCTGTTTCAAACCAACCAATCATGAGCCAGCATACTTTGGCGCCAAAGCCAAATATGCAGACCCATGCCTCTTCTGTACCAGCAACGAAAGGGAACGTAGGTCGCTCCTACTATTCTTCAACAGAACCGGAGTCGGACGCATCCAAAAGTCCATCTATATCCGAACTATATCAGAAGGCCGTAGCAAGGGGCTCCGTTAATACCCCATATCCCAGGATAAACAGCTAAGTGACAATTATATACATGTTATATGCATATTATATACTTGACCGCAAACGAAACTAAAGTTTGCAAGTTCTATATCTAATATTTACAGTCTTTTATTCACATTCTGTCGTTCGTTTTACTTCTTTAACTCTTAACCTGTCTGTCACACTAGTGGTTAACTCCATTCAAACCTCGGAGTATTGCCGCTAGTGTTATTTTCTTTATATTTTGCAAACTTTAGTTTCGTTTGCACAAATATAAAATGTATATAATATGTATATAATTGTCACTTAGCTGTTTATCCTGGGATATGGGGTATTAACGGAGCCCCTTGCTACGGCCTTCTGTTTATAGTTCGGATATAGATGGACTTCTGGTTGCGTCCGACTCCGGTTCTGTTGAAGAATAGTAGGAGCGACCTTTTGTTCGGTCCGTTCCCTTTCGTTGCTGGTACAGAAGAGGCATGAGTCTGCATATTTGGCTTTGGCGCCAAAGTATGCTGGCTCATGATTGGTTGGTTTGAAACAGAGGCTCGCAGACAAGGGACGATAACCCCATACCCCAGAATTCTTAATAAATGGGCGAGGTATTATTTTGGGGGTAGGGAGTCAGTTCTTTTTGTCGGACATGCGCATAGGCGTTCTTCCGGTCAAGGCCCCATGGGAGTCTATTGTTTGTTGTTTTTTTTGGGGGGTCGTATTTTTTAATCCCCACACCAGTCAATATGTGAAGCAAAATATATGGATGTACCCTTATTCTGAATTGATAAAAAAACTTCTTTTTTTCAAGTTTTTTTAATGAAATAAGATATTTGTTACAAAATTAAGGTATCAATGAATAAAGTAGTGAAAATTTCATCAAAATTGAACAATTCCTTGATTTTTGGTAATAGTCTGAAAAATTATTAAATTTTAAAAACTTTTATTACTTCCCCTTACGGGGAGTGTCCATCCCTATTATTCACTATAGGTTCTCATTGTTATTGGTTGTGATTGTAGTAGTTCATTAACGATTGCCATACAACTTGTTATCAGGATAGTTTCCTCCAAGACGGTCATTGAAAAAAAAAGAAGAAAAAAAGAAAGAGATCTCGAGAAAAATAGGCGCAATGTTCGTCTTTACTGATAATGAAGTCAGGAAACGTAACTCTTACAAAGAAAAACGAAATTATCTCCCTTGAAAAAGTTTATTTTATTTTCAGTTAAATTTCCAAGTATTTTTATGTAAGTAAGTAAAGTCGTCGGGACGGCCTAAAGTCGGTATCAGCCAGTCAGCGAGGGAGCCTATCCCCTTTTCAATAGCGCTAGACCAAGGAGATTGTTTTTAGCATCTGAGGTGGAGCGCCACACCTACCATCAGCTCCTTACTTTACCGCACAAATCCCTGTGCTACTCATACGCTGAGTTAGCGAGGACCGGTATCGAACCAGGAACCTTGTGGTTTCTAGCCGAACGCTCCACCGACTGAGCTAACCCGGCCCTACCCCATGTAAATTTTAAATTCCCCCTCCACTAACGTAAAAGTATATGCAAAAGAACTAAAAGGACGTAATTTTTTTTTTTTTTTTTCAATTTTTTAATTTAAAAAAATTACTAAAAATCAGGGAATCGTACAATTTTAATAAAGTTTTCAGCACTTTATTTGCTAAAAAATTAATTTTAGAATGAATAGCTTATTTTATTTAAAAACAAATACTACACAACAACTTTATATCTATACATCAACTAATACTGTCCTTTAATTTTTATAAAAACTTATAAATGAATTAACGTATTAAGTTATGTTTTCCTTAGAGTTTCATTTTTATCAAAAGTATCAATCCCAGTTCAGAAATTAAAAATATATACATCAGACTTCATTTCATATTCCACTAACATCTGTCCGGTACACTATGGTAAACATTTACACCCCTGAATTCACAGTCTACCATATATATATATATATATATATATATATATATATATATATATATATATATTGCATGGCCATTTTTTTAAATGCATAGAAAGTTAAGTCATTTATCTCTGATTATATCTAAAAATTATTTTTAGTACACATTCAATAAATGTCCAATTAAATAAAGTTTTAGCATTAAAAAGAAGAAAAAAATTAAAAATACTAAAAATACTAAAGCTCAATTTGATCATACAAAGTAAAGTAAAGTCATCGGGGCAGCCTAAAGTCGGTATCAGCCAGTCAGCGAGGGAGCCTATCCCCTTTTCAATAGCGCTAGACCAAGGAGATTGTTTTTAGCATCTGGGTTCTATCCTTAAGCATCACGGGTCACCACCCACGGCCAACAGGTGGCCCCATTGGGGGAGTCTTACCCCTCTGCAGAGGTGCAGTTGGTGTATTCTAACACCCCAGCCGACAGGGCGGCATAAATAATGAAATACATAATGTTCATAAGGACCACAAAGTGTACATCTCATAAATAAAGTAAAAGTAAGTAAAGTCGACGGGGCGGCCTAAAGTCGGTATCAGCCAGTCAGCAAGGGAGCCTATCCCCTTTTCAATAGCGCTAGACCAAGGAGATTGTTTTTAGCATCTGGGGTGGAGCGCCACACCTACCATCAGCTCCTTACTTTACCGCACAGATCCCTGTGCTACTCATACGCTGAGTTGGCGAGGACCGGTATCGAACTAGGAAACTTGTGGTTTCTAGCCGAACGCTCTACCGACTGAGCTAACCCGGCCCTATGATATTATCTCAAGATAGTCAACACAAAGTTTTCTGAATAGTTTGTATAAATTTTAAGATTGTATCTATATTAATATGCTATACATCTTATGATAAGAGTTTTATGTTACACATAAGAGTATGTATTAATTGAATTTTATACACAGCTGTTATATAGAATCAGATAACATGTTTCTTTGAAAGTATGAATCAGATATTAAAAATCCTTTTCAATTTTATTTTGTACAATGGTGCAAGCTGTGAATGTTTTGCTTTATCTCATCTCAAATAATAAATACAAAAGTAAGTTTGTCAAATTTTTTCAACTTTACTCATAGAAGCTGTAGCCCAACATATCATACTATTTTGGGATCAGGCTGACTCCAAGAGCAAATTAAAAACATTCTGGGGCAAATCCCAAACCACATCCTGAAATTTTAGATTCCCAAATTTTAATTACTGCTATTGTTTATGATGATTGTTTACATGCTTTTTTTCTAGGAAATTTTGTACAATAACAATTTTTATAACTTGGAAATAATTGAAATTAATTGTAAAAGTCACTTATAAAATTAGAATTGTTTGTACAGAAAGTAAGAACCTATGTACATAAAATTGTTTTTTAAATAAATTGGCAGCAGAAAAATTGTCATGGAACTTTTAAATGGTAAGCTTAGATATTAATGCGATACTTAAATGCAGCAATAACTTTTTGTGTTCTTCAATAGCTTATTGTTTTCTATTACATATGGCAACAGTATTTCTCGCAAAAAGAACCATATTGCAATTAAAACAGCCAAGGATGCAACGAGGAAAGTCCCATGAAAATAAAAACCCAAATTAAATGGCAGTCAAGAGCGTTTCCAATGCTGAGAATATGCAAAGACTTAGGGACTCTCAAACTAGCTTAATTGCCGTCTGATTGGGCAGCTTTTATGCTAGTTTTTTGGGGTTTTTTTATAAATTGCTTAGTTTAAACAAATAGCTTAGTTTTCTAAATAAATTGCGTTTATGTAAATAGAGGCCTGGCTTTAGAAATTGTGTGAGAATTGAAATGGTTACCAATAGGTTTTATTTGTTACATAATTATTAGATACCTAATATTTATGTGCAATAGTGTAGAAATCAAAATGGCCGTTATAAGCTGCAGCCCATGGCCTTGAAGGATTTGAATGACAAGGCTTGACCTGTCCTGATCCTTCCTTCTGGTGGATACCGTGAGAACCGGTAGAGAGGACCCTCTCTTCCAGTTTAGATAGTAAGTAAGTTTCAGTCAGTTAGAGACTAGCAGCCAAGCTCGACGGAAGCGTTACGCACACACTCGTCTTAATCTGCACAGATGTCTGGTTGGGGATTTAAAAATAAAGTAAGATCAAAGCAAATCAGAGTCTTGTGTTATTACCTCTAAAAACTAACAATGACACAGGGCTTCTGATAAAGAGAAATCCCCAATAGAAGACCAGACCCGAAGTCCCCAAGAGAAGTCCAGACCTTAGAAGATTCCAGACCAAGACAAAACGTTATAAGATTCCAAAAACGGCCAGAAAAATAGAGTAAGAAAGAAGTAAGTAAAGAAGAAGGGTATACAACATATTTACCATTTAGCCAGTCAAAGAACAGGCCTCTCACGAGAAAGTTGGGCATGATGATGATGATGATGATGATGATGATCAACTTTAAGTGGGAAGATGAAGATACAGGTAACATATTATAAGCCCTGTTGATAAACCTTATCAGATAAACAAAGTTTTCTTTGCTTTGTTTTATGCAAAATAGATTAAATAATCCTCATAAAGGTTTAAGCAATATATATTTCAAATTTAGGAGTGACCATACATTACTAATGCAGAAAATAAAATATAAACTATGATTTTTTTAAATGAATGAAAACAAATAATGTTATAAAAATAATCCTTTTTTTTTTTTTTTAGTGTTATTTTCAGAAGAATTATAAACCTTCCAAATTTGGTCTGGAAAACTGAATTCTTCATTTGTGTTTTTGAGAATATCATTACAATGTTTCAGTTGCTTCATTTTTTGGCCTTCATCAGATGTATAATCCACAAAAAAAGATAAAAACATTTATGTTTTATGTAAATAGCAAGAGACAAATAGTTGTCAATATAGCAACCAAATAAGACAATTTTAACAATGCTAGATATCCAGATGAACCTATACTGTCACGTTTATATCCAGGTGGAGTTCCTCAGCACCATCTTTGCCATGCAAATGCTGAAAACTATACTAGCCTTATATATGCACCTGACTGACAAGTTACTATATGCTGTCATTTACTAATCTTAACTTACTTAATTTAACACAAGGCCATAAGTATGGAGCACCCAATGAGAACTGAATTCACTAACAATTGTTTGTTAGCCTTATTCTCTAATCATTACACTATGCAATGTGTCCCAGCTAATAATAATGATAATGAAATTTATTGTGTACAATGCTCAGGTGCACCACAACTCATCAAAGTCTCATGTCTAGTACACAGAATAATGTATTAGTGTCAGGAACATGAACAGTTTACAGTAGTAATATGCATGTATGTGTGCACGTGTGTGCATATGTATGTGGAGAGTGGCATCAGGTATAGTGTCGGCAGTCTACAGGAAGCATGGAGGCTTTGAAAGATTCAGTGCTTCGGCAGCCTACAACAGACGCGGACAGTTTATTCCATGTCTCCACAATTCTGAGCGTGAAAAAATGTTTCCGAAAGTCACGTGAGCTATGCTGTTTTCTGACTTTGTAGGCATGCCCACCTGTGTTGGAAAGATGGAGATCAAAAAGGTGCTCAAGGTTGCTGTTGTTAAAATGATTAATGACCTTATGAGCGTTTACCAGGTCAGTTGCCAGACGCCGAAGTTTCAGCAAATCCATTCCCAGGGCTACAATGGTGTTCTCTGTCAATTATCTAGACCTCATCTATCTGAAAGAGTTAGCATATATTGGACTATTAACCAGGTGTATAAATCAGGCTGACATAGATTTCACCACTATGTAGACTTCTTAGCTTAGTAAAGAACGTATTGGGAACTCACCTATACATAAATTGGAACCTGTGTAGTAGGGGCAATCTATAGTTTTGACGATGTTAAGGTTGTCTTCGTATATATTTGTAGTTTTGGTAACCACAACTCATCAATAGTTTTATTTTAGTTTAGATTGAACACTTTGTTGTTTAAGCCTATGTGTAGTAAGATATATTGTAGCAGTTCCCTGGTAATATTTTTCTGGTGATGTATTGATGACACGAAGACGACTGATGTTGAACGTAGAATATTTTATTTACTTCCAAACACCGTGAAATACTGAAATAAAATGGGGTATAAAACAATTACTAATTTACAAAAGGGGTCTTTAACAAATGCCAGTAACTTCACGGGAAAATTGGAAAGAAACATACCTGTGCGCCGTACCAGTACCGAGAACTAACTAAAAGACTAAAGTTCTAATTTAAGGACGATATTTTTCACACAACCTTTTTGCTGCATCAGCCAGGCGGAAGTCCCTATTTTGCCCTAAGGAAACCTGTTGATATTCCCACAATGCAATTCAGGCTATGTTGGTCCCTGATTATCAGACCCTAACAGAGTTGTTTCCCTTACACTGTCCAAATTTAAGGGTATATTTTTAGGGTAAAAAATAAATATATCTAACTATTAGGCGCACTCAAAGGCGACAGCTACATATATCCTTGTGTGGATATATACGCAAAACAATTCATGACAAATCAACAAGAACAGTTTTCATTTGCCTGAATAAACTTAATAGAAGAGGAATGCATAATTTACAGAAGATACAATGAAGAGCTTATGAGCTGTATAGAGGAGAAATGTTCTAATATGTAGATAGTCTTTTGTGCAGATAAAGTTCTTGAGGCTGTTGATAAGATATGAAAGTTAAACACTTACATGTTGAGCAATGTTTTGATGTTCCACAAAGTTGCTGGGGATGAAAAGCCCCCTTTCAGGTAGACAGGAGATGCAACTGGTGCGTGTTACCTTGTAGAAGCTAGAAGGTGAAACAGCTTCTTGACTTTGGCACTTCTGGTTTTATGCTGCTGCTTGCCACACCACCTAGCACCTAACGGGAGAAATGGGATAAGTAAGGTACATAATTGAAATGTAGTAGCTAAAGAATCTGCTTCATTTCAACCATGAATCTATTTTCTTGATAAAGAAAATACACAGAGAGAAGTGAAAGAGAAAATTATAATCGAGCAAATAAAATACCATCAGTATCAGAAAGAATATATTCTAATGGATATTTATCTCAATGATAACATTTAGAAGGTATTGCACTTTTGGGAAAAATTAACCAACAATTGTATAAAATTTCCACATATTTTTCTGTTCATTTGCTTTTGTAATAATGTTTTAAGTTTGTTGTGGGGTTGTTAAGAGTCACAAATAAAGACAAACGACTGGTGAAAGTTGATACAAGTGTATTGAACAAAGAAAGTAGAATTTACAGAAGGAAAGTAAAGTTATGTCCGACAATACAGTCTAGAACTGAATCGTGTCACTTGTTCTTCAAGCTACAATTGTCTTTGCTACTTATAGTAGTAGGAGAATTATTCCATTATGTAGATAGGTTATATCACCTATAACAGTAATTCATCTCATTGTTTCCAAAAATGCCCTTTTAAAATTCTTCTTCCTATGTATTAAATGAATTTCAATCCATCTACTTGGTTAGTCACATTTTATTTTTGAGGTTCAGAATTTTACATACTCTTACACATACAGTCATCATCATCATCATCATCATGTCATGCTGATAGTACAGATTCCTTTGACTCTTGTTATCCATCCATATCAAACATTGCTCTTGCTGAGTCCTCTAAGGTTGTTGGTAACATCTTATTATAATGGAGATTGTGGGTTTGTCTAACTCTAATATATATATATAAAATGTGCCATTGAGATTAATTGAATTAAATAGAACCCTTATTTCTGCAATATTTACTTGTCTTATGTTATTATTTCATGATTTTTTTTTAGATGTTTAATTTGTCTTTCCTATTGGAAACCTTATTACACAAATTGTTGTGGGGTTATTAAGGGTCACAAATTGTTGTGGGGTTATGAAGGGTCACAAATAAAGACAAACGACTGGTGAAAGTTGATACAATTGTATTGAACAAAGAAAGTAAAATTTACAGAAGGAAAGTGAAGTTACGTCCGACAATACAGTCTAGAACTGAATCATGTCGCTTGTTCCTCAAGCTACAATTGTCTTTGCTACTTATAGTAGTAGTAGGATCAGTCCATTATGTAAATAGGTTATATCACCTATAACAAAGTTGTAAAGAGACTTTATCGACACCCTGTACATCCCTCAAAATTTAGGTATATGTGTTATGATTCCATTAATTTTAAAGTTAATTTTTAAAAGAATAAATTTAGTGTGTTATTCTGAGCATATTTTAACATTCTTTTATCATTTAATGAGTCTAGAATAGAATTCTGCATAGAATTCTGTCTTACAATGTTTAAACCAAAATTAGATACATTGTACAAATTATTATTAAATCACTCACTACATAGATGAGTACAAATGTATTTATGTGTACAGAATAACATTGATAATTTTGTTGAAATTTCATTCTAGTAAAATTCCAGAAAAACCCGTGCTGACTTCTGATGAAATAGCACAGCAAGCAAAAGAGGTTTTACATAAGTTGGCTCTAAGCAAAAACAACATGAAAATTCAAAAAATATTGCAACATAAAAAGTAAGTATTGTCAAATCATTTTTTTTTTTTTTTTTTTTTTGTGAAAAAGTTTTTTAAATCTCAGGAAGTGTTTTTTTTTTTTTTCTTTCTTTTCTGGTTCTTTCATATTCGATTTTCTGTCTGCTTTTATTAAATTTGAACTATTTTGGAATGCAATACCTTCCTCCTGCATCTTTTCAGGAGTGATGTTAAATTGCATAGAAAATCACTTAATTACATTATTTTACATACACTATCCAAAAAAAGAAAAAAGTGTCTAAACTGTTCTTTATGTAATTTATCATGTCTATTAAATTCATCGCAGTAAATTTATTGTGATAAATTCATTGTGGTAAATTTATCATAGGTAAACCATTCATGTTTAAATTAAGAATTTAATAATTTGATGGAAAAAAAAAGAACTAAAGGTTAGGGTTAGGGAAACCCTATATTATGGAGGCGTTCATTGTGTAATGGTTATCATTGCAGGAAATGGACATGGCAACCCAAGTTCAAATCCTGGATGAGGTTGTTTGAATTTCACATAGCACTAATACCCTTAAGAAAGGTATGCATCCAACCATTCTTCCTCCAGCTATGGTTAAATAGTAGGACAGACTTGGTATGGCAACTGGTCTAGGAGAAGAATTGAATTCAAACCTGTTAAACACCACTTTAAAAAATGACCTTGTATCACATCCTGGTCTTGTGGAGGGGTTAGTAAATACATATATTATAATAGCAATTAATCTGATATGATAAATTTTCTATACAATAAATTTACTGACGATGAACTTACCTAGAGTCATAATTTATACCATAGAATCTGATTCTAATTTTTTTTAAATATGTTTCTTGTATATTCAATGAGGTAATTTCCTATTAATGTACATTTCTAGAGTTTTTTTTTTTTGAGCTTTCTTAAAGTTGTTGAGTACTTCAGAGATATTATACATGTATATTAACCATTTGATATTCGCATACAGGAGAAGGTTTTATCATTCCATATTTTGAGTCTCTCTCTATTTGAAACATTGAATCTTTAATAACACTTTAGACCAGGAAAGGAATCACACACAAAGTTTGAAACTTGTGTAAGTATACTACTTTAATGAAATCAGATGCATAAATCTAACTTAACGATGTTATAATACATACATGGTAATGCTCAGAAGGAGACAAAGAAAGGAGGATTATGGGTAAATAAATGAATGACAAACAATAAGGGTTAAAAATAAAGAAAGGGTGTATTCATGAATGTAGTATCAATTAGACCAATTAGACACATTGTACAATGGATATAGGTGTTGAGTTGATACAGTTCTAAGTGACAATCATCTCTAGGCTGCAGGTTCAATCCTGGCTAATAACATAGAATAATTAACACAGCTTAATACTTGTACCCGGTCATTGTTAACAGAATGAGAACAATTTATCCTCGTGGATTGAATAAAGGGTTTGGTTCAAAGTTCCATGGAGGCTCCTGATTATGTCATGAAGGTTCCCAAATTCAACAAGAAGGTTCCTGAGTTCCAAGAGAAGGTTCCTGGGTTTGACAAGAAACACCTTGAAGAACACTGGAGGGCACATTGGCGAAAACATTGTGTAGATAACAATATAGATGAGGACAATAGTCTGAATAATACAAATCATCAAGCCTCATCTCAAAAATTCAGAGAAGTTGATATCTGCATTTAATATGATGAAAAGATGAAAATTATTGATCCCAACCCCACATTATTTTTGTTCTCACAAAGCAATTTAACTACACCACTGTAGAATAGTTCTCTACCTCATCTAATTATATATTGTTATCATCAAGGGTACAAACATACACAATAGCCTTAAGTACACTTTGTAGTTCTTGTTAATGAAGCTAATATTTCTTATGTACACTGAAATTCTAATTATGTAATTTCATAGTTTCTTGTAATTTGTCCTTTCTTTTTTAATATTTGGTGTTTAAACATACAAGCCTGTTCTCAAGCGAGAACTCGGCTAGAAGTTTGCGGTTTCTATTTTGGATGTTATGTAAGCAGTATCTATTGTTCTTGTTTTTGCCTATCTATGCATTCATCTCACCCCCAATGATCAGGACATTGTGTTTGGGAATCTGCCTGCATAGGGAGGATAGCTCATTGTAGAACTTAGTGATGTCCGTTTCTTCCCTGACATTAGTGGGGCTATAGTATGAGACTACTGTCATGCAGGGATTCCCGTTAAATGTCGCGCATATAATTCTTGGTTGGATTTTTTCCATACTGCTTAGAAATCTTAGGGCTGAGGAGCATTCCTACACCTCCTATGGTAGCATTTGAGGAGTTTTTCCATGCAGAGGCTGACACAAACATCCATCCATTACCTGTTTTGTGATATTTTAATTCTAATTCGATATGATCAAATCTGTTCTTGTACACAGATTATGTCTATTTTTATCGGCTGCAGATGCCGTTAACTCAGGTAGTTGGTTTATCGTTTTTAGTGTTCTGACGTTAAATGTTGCTAGGTTTAAAGATTTTTTACACCTTAGTAGGTGTGTTTTATGTCTAGGTTCTGTGGTTGTCTTTTTAGATATTGTGTTCAGAGCTATGATGTTAGTAGTGGGTTTGTGTTGTTTGTCTGCTCTGGTTGTGATGCAGTTTGACAACTCAACAGATTACTGCAACAAGAAACAATTACAGAATACAATTCCACCAGAGCTAAGTAACCCTTGTCTCTTACATTATATAATATTTCCAGCCGAGCGAACGTCTTTGGCAACTTTACTATGAACTTTACAAACTCTTACACAAACACTTTGAACACTTAATTTACATTTCATATATTGCACCAATAAAAGTTATTAACCCAAATATATAAATGTATTCGCCTTGTGTACCTTACTAGTCTTACTTTTATTTCTGTTACAATTTAACCCATAGATGGGACCCTAAAAGGTACTACCACTCCCTATCATTCTGGTGTGGTGAATAAGGTGCTGAGAATTCATCACTGGTGAAAATGGCCAGCAGTAGTAGCAATGTTTACTAACTTCATTAACAAAGATTGATTATTCTACATAGAGGAAGTCATCGATTCCAAGAGATTTGTCCATTCCAACAGTCTTCGGTTCTTGCCGGACTTGGTCAGCAAAGAAATTAGAAGATACTAAATGTTAATTGGAGGTCTAAATTAACAATCAAACAATAATCCCTCACACTCAAGGTGATGGAAAGTCAGAAAGTGTTGAACTGGAGAAAAGATTCTGGAAGTAATCCTGAAATTCATCGCAAATGCCTTTGTTTGTAGTCGGTCATTGTCCATCTGGCAATGTGTCAATGGAGATTTGACAGTGGGAAGAATTCTTCCACATTTATAATTTTATTCACATCCTCAGTAGCCAACTATAAACATTGGTTTTTCACATATTTCATTGGAACCTTGTGACTACACCTATATGCACACATATCCTACAAGTTTTATCATCATTCCTGATATCATAATCAAAGTAACTCTACAAACGCCTCACCAGGTGGCTATAGATAACTGTTATTCTTATATCTCACTGTGACTACACCACTACAGCTCACATAGAAACTGTAATTAAGTGTATTGATCAGGTACTAAAACAACAAAATTTTATATTATTTCTCTGAATTTTTTAGATGAGGCTTGATAATTTGTATTATTTGTATTATTCAGACTATTGTCCTCATCTTTATTGTTATATACACAACATTTTAGCTGATGTGTCCTCTATCCTTCTTTAAGTGTTTCTTGTCAAACTCGGGAACTTTCTCGAAGTCAGGAACCTTCTCGAACCGGAAAACCTTCTCTTCAAACTCAGTAATCTTCTTGTCAAACTTGGGAACCTTCATGTCCTAATTGGAAACCCTTTATTCAATCCGAGTAAATTGTTCTCATTCTGTTAACCATGACCAGGTACAAGTATTAAGCTATGTTAAGTATTCTATGTTATTATCGCCCTTGGCCAGGATTGAACCTGCAACCTAGAGATGATTGTCAGAACTGTATTAACCCAACCCTTATATCCATGTGTCCAAAAATTGTCATGTATACTTTCTGTCTATAAAATGGACAAACTTTTTTGTTTCATCACCATTTTGACCACCATTACTCAATTGGAAAAGAACACAAACTCTTTCACAACATAACATTCCTTTTCTTCTTCTTCTTCTTCTTCTTCTTTTTCTTCTTCTTTTTCTTCTTTTCTTCTCTTTCTTCTTGTTCTTCTTCTTCTTCTACTTCTTCTTCAATTCTTCTTCTTCTTCTTCTTTTCTTCTTTTTTCTTCTTCTTCTACTTCTTCTTCTTCTTCTTCTTCTTCTTCTTCTTCTTCTTCTTCTTCTTCTTCCTATCATTATCTTCTTCTTCTTCTTCTTCTTCTTCTTCCTTCTTCTTCTTCTTCTTCTTCTTCTTCTTCTTCTTCTTCTTCTTCTTCTTCTTCTTCTTCTTCTTCTTCTTCTTCTTCTTCTTTCTTCTTCTTCTTCTTCTTCTTCTTCTTCTTCTTCTTCTTCTTCTTCAATTCTTCTTCTTCTTCTTCTTCTTCTTCTCTTATCTTCTTCTTCTTCTTCTTCTTCTTTCTTCTCTTCTTTTTCTTCTTCTATCATTATCTTCTTCTTCTTCTTCTTCTTCTTTTCTTCTTCTTCTTCTTCTTCTTCCTATCATTATCTTCTTTCTTCTTCTTCTTTCTTCTTCTTCTTCTTCTTCTCTTCTTCTTTTCTTCTTCTTCTTCTTCTTCTTCTTCTTCTTCTTCTTTTTCTTCTTTTTCTTCTTCTTTCTACTTCTTCTTCAATTCTTTTCTTCTTTTTCTTCTTCCTATCATTATCTTCTTCTTCTTCTTCTTCTTCTTCTTCTTCTTTTTCTCCATTCTTCTTCTTCTTTCTTCTTCTTCTTCTTCTTCTTCCTATCATTATCTTCTTCTTCTTCTCTTCTTCTTTCTTCTTCTTCTTCTTTCTTCTTCTTCTTCTTCTTCTTCTTCTTCTTCTTCTTCTTCTTCTTTCTTCTTCTTCTTCTTCTTCTTCTTCTTTCTTTTCTTTTTCTTCTTCTTCTTCTCTTCTTCTTCTTCTTCTTCTTCTTCTTTTTCTTCTTCCTTCTTCTTCTTCTTCTTCTTCTTCTTCTTCTTCCTTGTCTTCACCATCCACATAACAATTTAGTGTATGTAAAATAATGTAATTAAGGATTTTTCATATGTTTCACTGTTACTTCATAAAAGATAGCAAAGTTTTTAATATTAACATCTTTTTTATTGTTCAGAACATTCGAAAGAAGAAAACTACAAAATAGATTAGTTGGGGATGCATAGCAGCCCTACCCAGCCCACAGAATATCATGATATATTTGCTAGAACTAAAATATTACAGAATTCATTATAACTATTTTTTTTTTTAGGAATCAAGAATCATTAAAGAAATTTCAGAAAAATTACAAGGAAAAACAGGAGCAACAGAGTAATTTAAATATTGGTAAGTATCATCAATAAAGAGACTCTTAAAAAATGTTTGGACCATATGAACTTTAGGCACCCCCTTTGCGATCTTGATTCATGGGGACATTTTTTCCATTTACATCGTCAAAATCCGATTAATTGTTAACAGACAATTTTTATAGTTTTTTTTTAATTATAAAACTAACCTCTAACCCTAACCCTAACCCTAATCCTGACCCCTAACCCTAACCCCTAACCCTAAACCCTAACAAACAACCGGATTTTGACGGTGTAAATGAGAAAAGTGTCCTTGTGAGTCGAGATCGCGGAAGGGGTGCCTAAAGGTCATATGGTCCAAATGTTTACTATATTCTTTGCAAAGAACTATCAAAATAGATCATTAAAAGATGCCAAAAATAAACACCAAATATTTTACCTTCTCACTTGTATAAAGGAATTGGGCAGTAGCTTGACCAAACTACAAAGAAAGAATATAAAACAATAAAAATAATAGTTTAATTTAGGTATATCTATTTTAGGAGATAGGGGGATCTCTGAAAGTAGTTTTGACTAACAGGAAGAGAACCCCTTTGGTTTGAATTCAGAGTTTTCCTTCACTTAGACTGGTTGCTATACCAAGGTTAAAAGTCCACCTGCCCAACTATTTACCCATAGCTGGAGGGAGAATAGTTGAATTCATACCTTTCCCAATGGTATTAGCAAACAGCCTCATCCAAAATTTGAACTCATCTATGTCATTCCTATGACAGTAACCTTTACACAACATGCATCCACAAAGAAAATACAAAGAAAACTCAAGACAGAAAGCATAATGTAAAAATGAGATATTATTAAACAAATACATACATTGAAGGAAGAAAAGTAAAAAGTAAATAATAATAATAATCTATTAATAATGGAGATTCGCTGTAACAAAAATTATGTCACTGCTTACGTCACATTACCCAAATTTGTCATAACATAGAATAAATACACTCGAAATTTGAACATGCAACATTAGACAGTCCTCATTGTTTTTTAAAACAAGTTTTAATAAATACATGACTGGTATTATATATCTATATATATAGTTTGTGTTATTTTAATATATATTTAAAGTTTACATTTCAAATTGTTTTATTTTTTAATCCTTTAATGAATTTGATGATTTTACTTACTTAGGGTACAAACTCACTGACATTGAAATTTTTAACTCCCACCCCTCAGACAATATGTTTCAAAAATCTATTTTTACATCGCCCGGAGGGTGTTTTTTATTTTGTACTAGTAATAATAATATCCTTTCAACTAGTATATTAGGTCTGAGACCTGTCAGCTGTTTTTTTATAAACATTCATCTTAATTCCACAAAATATCTATACTCTTTCCACAGATTATCTAACATTGCCTTAAACGAGTTGAGATGGGGATAGTTTATTCCATATATTCACCACTCTGTTACTAAAATAATTTTGTCTTGCGTTTGCTTTACAAGATTTTTTAAGAGTTTTAATTTATGACCCCTGGTATTGATATTTTGAGCAATGTTTAGTAGGTCAAAGTTCGTTGAATAAAAACCATGTGTATATTTGTAGGCTTCAATCATATCCCCTCTTATACATCGATAAACCAAACTTGGTAAGTTAATGTTCTAAGTCTTTCTTCGTACGAAAGGGTTTTAAATCATTCACTAATTTAGTAGCTCTCTCCTCTGAACTCCCTCTCCTCAGAACTCCCTCTCCTCAGAACTCCCTCTCCTCAGAACTCCCTCTCCTCTGAACTCCCTCTCCTCTGAACTCCCTCAGAAGAGTTGAATATTCTTTGATAGCTTCAGAGTAAAAAAAAGATTATAAGAATGTCTCTTTTAAGAGTTGCAATCACATGTCCAGGTTGTAGGATGAACTCGGGAAACTGGAAAAGTTTTAAGAAACTGCCAATTCAATGACTTGGGAGCTAGGTAGCTTAAGGATCATCCTTCTATTGCTAGACAGGTTTTGACCTCTGTGTTTTAAGGACCTGTGACCTTGACGGGTGTGGGGATGTCTAAACAGAGAGAAGATTGTGGTGGCTGGCTGGTTGGTTAAATTTTACAGCATGTCAACCCTTGTTGGGTTATTTTATGCTGAAGACGTTTTATTTTATTCATTCTTGTTGAGAATTCAATTTTAAACACATTTTTTATCTATTTAATCCATAAATGGGACCCTAACAGGTACGACCATTCCGGGTTAGAGTGGACCTGGGAGTAATGGCAATGAAAGAGTACTCCACACACCTCAGAGCTGCAGAACTGTAACCACTAAATGCAGTTTAAATTCATACCCAGAACACTAAGACCCTCAGCCACCACTCTTTAGCACATATATGATAAAAAAGGGTTGCGGGTTTACCATAAAGGCAATGTTAGGGTTTGACATGACCAGCTGATTGATCAGAGAGTGCCTCTCTGATCACCTATTTAGCCTCAGTAAGGGCCAAAGGGGAGTGTTGCATCCCATGGAATGCTCAGCCACCAGGATTCCATCCTTAAGCATCATGGGTCGCCACCCACAGCCAACTGGTGGCCCCATTAGGAGGATCTTACCCCTCTGCAGAAGTGCAATTGACATATTCTACAGTCCCAGGTGACAGGGTGGTTCATTTGTTAATTTTATATTTGTTTGGTAAGCATGACAAAAATTACAGAGAAATAAAAATACATATGAGGGTTGGCTGAAAAGTTCATAGACTGACCAAAATTCTCTCATGAAATGTTACCAAATGAGGTTTATTTTTCAACATAGTCTCCTCCTTGCAGTCCACACACTTCTTCCATCAGTGTTGCAATGCTTCGATCCCATTGGTAAAAACAGTCATCAACAGCAGATATGACATCATCATATAAACTTTTCAGTCTACCCTTGTATATAGAGAAAAGATTAAATGTGTATTATGATTCAAGTCAAGTATAAGCATTATTAAGCCAATAGATGACAGTCATGGACTGCTCGGCCACCAGGATTCATGGGTCACCATCTACAGTCAATAGGTGGGCCCATTGAGAGGATTTGAGAGGATTTTATTTTATTAAATTCATGTGATTGTGTAACTGTGAGTGTTTAAAGATATATATCCATACATATATACTAGTACAAAATAAAAAAACACCCTCCGGGCGATGTAAAATAGATTTTTGAAACAAGTTTGTACCCTAAGTAAGTAAAATCATCAAATTCATTAAAGGATTAAAAAATAAAACAATTTGAAATGTAAACTTTAAATATGTATTAAAATAAACAAACTATATATAGATATATAATACCAGTCATGTATTTATTAAAGCTTGTTTTAAAAAATAATGAGGACTGTCTAATGTTGCATGTTCAAATTTTGAGTGTATTTATTCTGTTATGACAATTTTGGGTAATGTGACGTAAGCAGTGACGTAATTTTTGTTACAGACAAAAACCAGAAGTGAATCTCCATTATTAATAGATATAAACTCTTCATAGGAAAATAATTTTTTTAAATAACCTTAAATTGGAATTACTGTAGGTTGAAATTCATACTGGATTCGCATGAAAAAAAAACAATATATTTTTTTAGTATTTTTTTTTCTATTTTAAAAACAAAGCCAACTGGACAAGAGGGTTTCTTTTGAATATTAAGATTTGTTCAGAATTTCTTTTAAAATTGACTGTTCTATCAACTGAGACTGTAGAATATGCTAACTGCACAATTTCAGAGAGGTCATTGGTGGCAGCTCATAATTTCTGAGAGCAGGATTATGGTGGCTGAGTGATCTGTGACGCAGGTACTAAATGGTCCCATGACATACAACACTCTATTTCAGCCTTACTTGGGTTAGACAGGTGGTCAGAGAAACCCCATCCCATCAATTGGCTAGTGATGTCAAGCCCTAGCACTTATATGATTCTTGACCGTATCCTTCAAATTGCTTTTATGGCAAACACCCAACCATTTTTATCATATAATGCTAGAAGACAGTGGCTGAGGGTCAACTACCAGTATTTATTAATGCACAAGTTATTGCAAATTATTTCTATAAATAAATCATATATATATAAAAAAAAAAAACGATTCGGCATTAAATAACCCACAAGATTGTCATTAAACCAAAATTGAGTTTTGGGGAAAAAATTGATACCAGGGCACTAATTTCTCACATGGGGGTAAATTTCTAATCGAATATACAGGCAAATTACCTTTCTTAATGTTGGCATCCATCCGTCTACTAAAGAAGATGGCATAGTGTCCACTTTTTTCTTTTTTTTTTAAATCTGCAACTGCATTATCAGCAGTGTAGGTGCAAGGACACAGCCGTGCTTCACTCCACTGGAAATGCCTCGGATGTTGCACCATTAAAACAAACTGTGCTGTGCATGTTAGTGTGGAAGGAGCTAATGATTCCTAGAAGTCTCTGTGGGCAACCTATCTTCTGTAACAGTTTAAAAAGTCCACTTCAGCTGACTAGGTCGAATGCTTTCATTAGGTCTATGAATGCGGTGTATAGTCATCTGCTGGTCCTGGCACTTTTCTTGCAGCTGTCGTAATGAGAAGATCATGTCCACATTTGACCGGTTTGCTTGGAAGCCACACTGTGACTCTGGATAGATGTGAGATGCAAGGGTCTGTAGGCGTGCCAGTGTAATACAAGCAAAAACTTTCCCAACTAAGCTGAGTAGTGAAATGTCCCGGTAATTGTTGTAGTCGCTCAGATCTCCTTTGTTCTTGTATAGGATGATGATGGTAGCGTCCCGCATGTCCTGAGGGATGTGTCCCTGTTCCCAGCAGCTGCAGAGTAGTTTGTGTAGTGGTTAGAGCAGTGCTGCCTTCCCGCTTTTCAAACCTCTGCTGGTATGCAGTCGCTCCAGTTGCTTTCCTATCAGCAAGGCGGTTGATGGCTTTGCTGAGTTCTTCTACCAATGGTAGCATGTGTCCAGCTCTTCCATTGCCGGCAGATCAGAGATAATTTATATACTTATATATATAATTATATATTCATAATGAGATGAGAATGAATGAGAATTCCTAGTTCCAATATATGGGTACATCACGAAATTTTTGTGTACATTGGAAGATACTTAAAAGGAGTAAGTAAGTAAGTAAGTACCACAATTTTCAAGTAAGGATGCTGGTTGAAAAGATAAGACAAAGACACAAATATATTTAACAATCTTAATCTAACAAAAATGGAAAGGAAAGATAGAAGAAAAGATAAAGAGTAAAAGGGGGAGGAGTGGAAAGGAATGAAAAGGTGGCGTTGCAAATTTGATACAATTTGTGGGAACTTATCTTAAAGTCCATTCGCCCTGTTGGCTGGGGCGTTAGAATGCACCGACTGCACCTCTGCAGAGGGGTAGACTCCCCCAATGGGGCCACCTGTTGGCCGTGGATGGCGACCTGTGATGCTTAAGGAGAGAACCCAAGTGGCTGAGCAGTCCATGACTTGCAATATTCCACAGGCTTTTCTTGGGCTAGACGGGCGGTCAGAGAGGCCCCCTCCAATCAATTGGCTGGCCACGTCAAGCCCTAGTACATATGATTTTCCCAATCCTATTGCCCTTATGGCAAGCCCCAATCCTTCTTATCATATGGGTGCTAGAAGGCAGTGACTGAGAGTCTACATGTCCTGGGAATGACGTTAAACTCTATTTGATGGTAAGGTTCCAGTTTTGGAGATTTGGGGAATGTGGAGCACCCCTTCATCACCATTGCTCCCTGGTCCACTCTGACCCAGAGTGGTAGTACTGTTAGGGTCCCATCTATCGGTTAAATAGAAAAATGTATTTACAAAAGAATTGTATTATCCATTAAGAATTGATTTATTTCAAAACTTTATCGGCATTAAATGACCCACTGAGGTTGATATGCCGTAAAACAAACCAAACCAAACTTAAAGTCCAGTTAACGAGTTTGTTGAGTTCTTTTAAAGTTGAATGGGTTGAATATTTGTTTTCATTTTGAAGTATCTTTTGTATGAACAATTTTGAGTTTAAGATGAAATAGTTGAGTTCTTTTCTGTGAAGGGTTGAATTTTTGTCCTGCTGTCTTTTTCCTGCAGTCCGAGTGAATGCCGGATATTTTATCAGATTTAACAACATCTCTAACAACATGTTAATTTTTCTTCTGGTAACTGTTGGACTTGTTTATGGAGGAAGAATGTTTTTGCCAGCATCAGAAATCAATGTTTGATGTCTTTTGAAATATCATCAATTAACAAGGAATAATTTCTAATTTTAGTTTTTAATGAACTCATGAATAAAAAGTAATCAATTATGGCATAATGTAATGTTTTATTTCAAATGAAAAGTTTTTGTCAAGTGATTGTTGAATAAATTAAATGGTTATTTCCTAGTTGAGTAACATGATATTACAGGGTGACCCAGAAAAAACAGAACACAAATTATTTATTTATTTTCTCATTAACCTAACCCTAAACCCTAACCCTAACCCTAACCCTAACCCTACCCCCCCCAGTTAAAATTAACAGTTTAATTACAAAATTTGTGGGTTCTGTTTTTTCTGGGTCACTCTGTAATATTATGTTACTCAACTAGGGGGGGTTAGGGTTTGGGGTTGGGGTTGAGGTTTAGGGTTAGTTTAATGGGAAAATAAATAAATAATTTGGGTTCTGTTTTTTTCTGGGTCACCCTGATTATTATGTTACTTAACTAGGAAATAACCAATTAAATTATCATTTAGAATACAAGATAAATTGAGTTGATGTTTTTGCTAAGTTTAACTCTTGTTGTTACTTGTATTTTAAATCATGTGAAAATTGTTATGCAAATCTGTGAACTTTATGTTGATTAATTAAAAATTTCTATTATCATTGTTGTTATTGTATTGCAGAAGTTCCTGATGTGGTTGCAACAGCACCTTTTGCAGCTGCTCCAGATTGCATGAAAATGTTATCACGTAAAGACATTGCAAAGGTATTGTTTGTTTTTTGAAGAGAAAAAAAATAACATTTAAATGGCATAAAAATAAAACATTTAAAGACTGATATAAAAATTACTGAAAATCTTATATTTTGTACTCTACAGAATATGTTTTGTTAAAGAAACAATCGCTAAAAACTGTCTTGCATTTTATGAATGAATTTACTTTGAATGTAGATTAACAATCCACAGAAGTATTCTGTATTCTACTAATATTTTTCTATTTAGAAATTATAGTTAAAAGTGAAAAGATTGAAAGGATAATCATTTGTATGGTGCTTCTGATGATTGTGTGTCTGAAATTATTGTTCTACTTTTAGAAAGGCAAGGTTTAGTTTTTGTTTTTGTTTTTGTTTTTTGTTTTTTCTAAAGGCACAAGTTGTAACAGAAATACTGGGGGGAATTAGTATCTCAGTTGTAAAGGAAGGAGACAAGGCAAATTATAGAGTTTATAAATGGGTTAACAGTTTATTTGAGGGTTAGTTATTAAAGTGTGTGTATAATTCTTGTGCAAATGTCTTTAAGAGTTTGCCAGAGAATTTCTACTGGTGGGATATATAAAGGTAATACAAGAGATTTGTGTGCACTTATCTTGTTGTCTGCTTGTCGGAGTTGACGTCTTTCTCTAGCGTGCCGACTCTGGTCTTCTGCTAGTGCCTGCAGTATTGGTTCTGCTGATTCAGGGTTCTATGCTCTGTGCCCTATTGTCCGGACTTCCGGTGGGCAGATAACCCAATTTCCAACAGTTGTTGTGATAGAAAGTTTTTTTCAGTACATTTATGTAAACAGTGAATACTAATGTTTAACATTTTTGTGTAAGATGGGGAAATGGGTAACTCTTATATTTTTTTAAAAATGTTATAAGTTTACAATATTTGTAAAATTTGGGGTAAAAATCAAAATATTGAAACTCAAAATATTAAATTCTTTTCCACTGAAGATACATAAAAATTGATTTGTCTACTTGTATATATAAGGGGACGGTTTAGCTCAGTCAGTAGAACATCTGCCTAGGACTCACAAAGATTCCTGGTTTGATACCTGCCTTCATCAATTCAGCGCATGATTAGCACAACGATCTGTGTGGTACAGAGAGGAGTTGATGGTAAGTATGGCGCTCCACCTCAGATGCAAAACAATCTCTTTGGTCTATCACTAGTGAAAAGGAGATAGGCTCCCTCACTGTCTGGCTTATACTGACATTAGGCCACCCTGACGACTTTACTTTTACTTACTTGTATATCTGAACTTATTTAAAGCCATAATTTTAAACCAAATTACTAATATTGCAACAGCTGTTCTTAAAAGAATGTTTCCTATTCACTCTACCCTTGTTAAATTATTATATTTGATTATATAGTTATTTCAGACCATATGACCTTTAGGCACCCCTTTTTGATCTCGATTAAGAAAGGATATGTTTTTCATTTACACCATCAATATCCGGTTGTTTTAACAGACGATTTTTAGATTTTTTTTTTAAATTATAAAACTAACCCCTAACCCTAACCCCTAACCCTAACCCCTAACAAACAACCGGATATTGATGGTGTAAATGAAAAACATGTCCTTTCTTAATCGAGATCAAAAAGGGGTGCCTAAAGGTAATATGGTCCGTTATTTCAAATATTCTTATGTAACCCATAAAAAGATTGTTTTAAGTAAGTATCTAAAACAATGTCTGTTTGTTCAATTAAATGTTTTAAAAGATTTTCTATTAGATTGTGTATAATGCTAAAGATTTTAACAATAATAAAGCAAGGACATTTTTTTCTTATAGGCACCAGAAGAGAGCCAACCTCTACCGGATGTAGTCTCACATAAAACAAAAATGAAACTCCAAAAATTAAGGTAACTAGAATAGTTTGTTTGTTTGTTTGTTTGTTTATTGGTTTTAACGGCATATCAACCCGTCTGGGTTATGTCATGCCTAACGGTTAGGAAGTTATACATATCGTGTATTTATATTTATACTTTTTAGTAATTAGTTTTAACAATGTGTTAGCATTATTGGGGATTATGTTGTATGGTATTGATTTGTTTCATGTCTATATTCAATGGTATAATTTTATTTCCCTCAAAAAAGAGAGAATATCCTCCATGTTGATATTTTCAAACAGATCTTTCATACTGTTTGCTTTAAAATAACAGTTTCTGATGTGAGTAAGAAACCTGCATTCCATGAATAAGTGTTTAACTGTCAAAGGTGTTTGACATGTTCCACATTGTGGTTGTTGTTCTTGTTTGAGTATATTGGAGTGCGTTAGTCTTGTATGACCAATGCGTAATAGATACAATGACTTGTTCCTTTATTATTCATAGTAAAATTATTTAAATAGTAATGTATGCTTGAAATTCTTCAGACATTATTCATTAAATACAAGGTAAGTCAAAAAGTAATGCCATTTTGTTGAGGACAGGTATAATTACCACATACATCAAAATGAAGCTGGTCCTCTGTGGATCACATCCCTACTTCTCCACATAGTCACGTTTCTCTCAATAGCAATGTTCCACCTTCGAATGAAAGCATTTATCCCTGCCCCATACAATTCTGTTGACTGTTCTTTTAGCCACTTCTTCGCTACAGATTACTCACCAGATTTAGCGCCTTCAGACTATCATCTCTTTGGCCCCATAAAAGAGGGTTTGAGAGGCAAACCTTATTCCTGTGATGAGAAAGTGAAATCTGTAGTGAAGAAGTAGCTCAAAGAACAATCAACAGAATTTTACAGGGCGGGGATACATGCTCTCATTCGGACAAGAAAAATTGGATTAATTTCGTTTATTTAAAAAATAAACAAAAGCTGGAAATGTTGAGAAGATAAGTCTTTCTTCGCTCGGTGAATTGAGGGCAGGCGTGGGGTTGAAAGTCTGTTCTTGGCCGATGACTTGATTCTGTGTGACGTGAGGATGTGGTGTGGGTCGGAGTTTGTGTAGTCCTTTGATCTTGCCCAAAGAAGCAATGCTCTGTATCAACGCCAGTAGTGCCAGTAGTCAACTGACTTATTATCTTTATCAGTAGGCTCAAGAAACGCTTTGAAAGGTTTGGGGGGGGGGATTTATGATTGGTTGAAAAACATTAAATAGGGGATATTTTTAATTGTTTATAAATTTTGTTTTTCACCCGGAAACTTGTGCGGAGCCTATGTGCAGAATACCTTTTTTGTTCATTTCATTTAGAGCTACTGTCAGGTCAACATCCGTTTGATGTTACATTTCTCAGTAACTTAGGTTCTGTTCCAAAGTGTTTTGTTTTTCTTTTTAATTTGTTTTGTTGGTGAGTGGGTGTATTGAGTTAGTAAAATTTGTGAATCAAGAGAGATATCTATTTCTGTTATAACAAATTTCACCACTAGTTTCGCTTTCTTTACCACATCCCCTTCATCATTAAACAGCTTCATAATCTCAATATGGATTCTTAATTCTGACATATCATCACTGAAATAACTTGTGATGGTAAACAAAATTCAAATAAAATAAAAGAATCATTCACCTCTATTGTTTGTTTTTTTCAATCCTTTCCATAATGTTAAAACTTCTCCAGATTCTTGTGCACTTGTTACGCTCATCCTTGATTCAAAATACAAAAATGTAGATCCTCTGGTTTTTCCTGGCTTATATTGTCAACTTCCTCCAATTCTTCAAACCAATCAGATTATCCATCCCTCAACTGATTTACACCACAAAGTTCAAATCTAATAGAAATGAATTCTTTTGGATTCATACAATCTGACAGCTGATTGGATAAAAAATATTGTGGTAAAAAGCAACAAATTTTGTCAAAAATAAAATAGAAATATGGAAAATGCTTCATCTTTGTTGTATCGTCAAGGCGAAATAATACACAGAGGAATTTGAGTGCTTAATATATTTATTCAGCACCAGTATCTGGTGCTAACAGATACATACAAAAACACAGAACAGCAAATTACAAAACAATCAACAAGATAACTTACAAGAAATAGAGGAGGTATAAAGAAAACAGTCAGATAAGGATAAAGAATAGGTCAACGACAACAACAACAAGGCTTATAAACAAAAAGCATTTATCATAGCAAGATGTAAATACAATACAAATACAAAGTGTAACTTGTGGTACAAATGTGTATGTAAGTTTTACAATGTATTACAATAGAAATGTATGTGAAGTATGAGTTGCAAAAGTCACAAATAAGAATGTATGTAAATGTATAAATTGTACAAATTATGAATTGCGAGATAATGCCCCGCGTGACTTATCTGAGTCCAGGTAGAATGTCTTGCTAGTTTGTTTGTTTGATTTTATGCGGCGTGGCGGCAATTCTATGCTGTTCAAAAGACCTCATCGTTCCCAACGTCTTGTAAAAAACATACGTCGTGCTTCGACAAGCGTCCCAGCGAAGAGAGTGATTTTAAGGTATCAGCCTAAAAATTGACAGCCAAACTGAGCCTCGTAACGTGTGCTCTGATTGGTCGCTGACAAAGGCCCTTAGCCAATTGCATGAGGTTTCTCATCAGTTTATGGCTAAGACCCTAGGGCTCTGTTGCTATGGTCAAAGGGAGGTCACTGTATTTGTTTTTCGCTTATGATCTTCATTATTTGCATAAGGTGAAAATAAGGTAATATCATTTTCCACAGAGGGTCAAATGCAGTATAGCCAAATGAAGTAAGGTCAGTCTGAATATTAATCAGCGTATTAATCAACTGTTGAAGTCTTTAATTGTAGATTATTTAAGGTTATGAGCCAGTCCATCTGGTAGAGTGCTTAAAGGGTGCTGGCTACTCTACAACAATCTTTGAATTACAAACAACTTGAATTATAGTAGAGTATTACAATTTCCTTTTGTTTACACTCTTTTCGTTAGTTCTGTTACATCTTGTAGCAATATTAAATAAACAATTCAGAGAACTGGATATTTAATTTGTGACATTCAAGATAATCATGTCAGAAAATGGTCTGTACACAAGAAGGCTCTGCATAGCCTTCCAGTAAAATAAATGGATACAAAATAAGTTCATTTAAAACCAATTAAGAGTGTTTGTGCCCAAATACAAAGTTATTTTGACTTATCCACTTTGATTCAACATTGTCTATAAAAAGAATGCCTTTTTCAATTCAAGGCAGAAGATCCCAGACTACAGGATAAACTAGTCTAAATCAACAATGCCACAGACCTCTTACGTCTTACCATAGCAACCCCAGCATCAAACACACCAAACAAACTCTTAAATACAACTGTAAATTACTTTCTACTTCCCTCAAAACATTTACACATATACACATACAAAAGGAATATCTTCCAATGTATTTTGCTGTCTAAGAGACTTTACCACAAAACATTGTCTATCTTTCTCTTGAAAAAAATTTCATGAATATAGTATATTTATAAAATTATAAAACTTTTGTTATTGTTAAAAGCTACCTTTTCTTATTTACTTGTTTACTTCTTCCTTATGTGTGCTAACATAGAGTTTATTTATCTCAACAAAACCCCAAACCCATCAACATCTTTATTCTATCTACTTTTTCTAGTGTCTTTTTCTACCTTATTATTTATGGATTGGCCATTAATTTCTAATCTTACTCATTATAATCTTGAATGTAGAAATGCATTTAAGATTGATCACTTATCATTGTCAACCTAGAATGAAATCTCTACAATTTTTTCTTGTATCAAAATTATTTCTCCATATAATTCTTGTCTGTTATATAGCAATAGAAAATATTCTATTTGTTTTTGGATTGGTTATCTTCCTTTTACGCTGAAACCATTTCAATAATTTCAGAGAAGTTAAAATGGAAGAACTTGAGGAAAAAATCAAGAGCCATTATTTAAGAATGCATAGCAGAAGGAAACAGTCTCATACTCGGTTCTTGAGGAAGTGACGGCCATGAAAAAGGATTTGGATGAAGTGAGTACAACAGAAATTTAGAGATTTTATTTTCAGATAAAGATTTGAGATGTTTACTTATCACAAATAATAATATCATAACTATTCATCACTACTTTGTGGCACAGGTTTTGGACCATATTACATTTAGGCATCCCTTTTTTATCTTGATTAAGAAAGGACATGTTTTTCATTTACACCGTCAATATCCGGTTGTTTGTTAGGGGTTAGTTTTATAATTTTTTTAAATATCTAAAAATCGCCTGTTAAAACAACCAGATATTGACGTTGTAAAATTATTTTTAATTTTATTAAAGCAAGCAATGATTTTTTTTACTGATCTGTTAAAAGGATCAGTCTAAATCAGGGTTTCTCAAAGTGGTCTACATAAACCCCCTGGGGCCTATACAACAACTCAGGGGGTCTGTAAGTATTCAGGGGTTTACAAGGGGTCTATGGAAAATACTAAGCCTTTTTAGTAATTTGTGGTTAGCAAGAAGACATAACAGCACATGTACCCTACACATTTACCCTACACATGTACTGTAGACAGGTTCTGAAAACCTTATGGGGAGCTCAAAACTTTGTCTTAGAGCTTAATTCCAAAATGAGCAACATATGCTTACAAATTCAGTACCTTATTTCTCTTGTTCAGAGTTTAATCAACATAAATGTAGCAGAATATGTCAGGACTGTTTAAGAATGTTGACAAAAAAATTAGATTGAAAACAATATTAAAGAATAAAAAGATAAACCAAATCTTGATTGACTTATCAGATAAGTAAATAGGGTAAAATTATAATTTTTAAAAGTATGCCTTATCTAAAAATAAACAAAAAGAAAAACAAAAAAACAGAATCCATTCAACAAAATTAATGTAATTTTTATATTCAGTAGCACAAAAAGATTAAAGTTGTATTACGGTCAAAGTCAAACATTTAATATAAGCAATATTTAACCCTTAGGTGACAGTTATTTTAACCCTTAGGTGAGGGTTATTTTAACCCTTAGGTGAGGGTTATTTTAACCCTTAGGTGAGAGTTAGGTGTCAAACATTTTAAGAACAAATAAACAAATGTGTTGTTTTTGCTTGAAGATTATCAATTCATCCACATGTCCCTGTCCTTGTTTAGTTGCCAAGGAGATTTGATTGAATTTAAGGGACATACAAGGTGGACTAAAAAGTTCATATGATGACGTTGATGACTTTCTTTCACCAATGGGATCCAAGTATTGCAACACCGATAAAAGAAGTGTGTGGACTGCAAGGAGGAGACTATGTTGAAAAATAAACCTCATTTGGTCAGATTCCATGAGATAATTTTGGTCAGCCTATGACTTTTCAGCCAATCCTCATATGTATTTTTATTTCTCTGTAATTTTTGTTATGCTTACCAAACAAATGTATAAAATTAACAAATGACACCTGCTCAGATTTGAATATCCAACCTAAGAGATTGGTAGACAAGTGATTGTAACAATATTAATGGCTTTTGGAAGTTTGGTTTGGTTTGTTTGTTTTACGGCATATCAACCTCAGTGGTTCATTTAATGCCGATAAAGTTTTGAAATAAATCAATTCTTAAGAGTGGACCAGGGAGCAATGGTGATGAAGGGGTGCTCCACATTCCCCAAACCTCCAAATCTGGAACCTCACCATCAGATAGAGTTTAACGTCATTCCCAGAACATGTAGACCCGCAGCCACCGCCTTCTAGCACCCATATGATAAAAAGGGGTTGGGGCTTGCCATAAGGGCAATAGAGTTGGAAAAATCATATAGGTGCTAGGGCTTGACGTGACCAGCCGATTGATCGGAGGGGGCCTCTCCGACCGCCCGTCTAGCCCAAGATAGGGCCAAAGTGGAGTATTGCATGTCATGAACTGCTCATCCACCTGGGCTCTATCCTTAAGCATCACAGGTCGCCACCCACGGCCAACAGGTGGCCCCATTGGGGGAGTCTTACCCCTCTGCAGAGGTGCATTCTAACGCCCCACCGACAGGGCGGGCTTTTGGAAGTATACAACTAATAGCAAGTACAATTTCTATCTTATTAAATTTTAAAGTAGGAAAGTACATGAGATTTTATATGGGCTGACAAATTTTCACTCTAAGCAGATAAGGAAAATCTGTAGATAAATCAGTGAGTCAAATCTTGTCATAATTAAGAATAATAGTACAAAATAAAAAACACCCTCCGGGCGATGTAAAAATAGATTTTTGAAACATATTGCCTGAGGGGTGGGAGTAAAAAATTCAATGTCAGCAAGTTTGTACCCTAAGTAAGTAAAATCATTAATTCATTAAAGGATTAAAAAATAAAACAATTTGAATGTAAACTTTAAATATGTATTAAAATAAAACAAATTATATATAGATATATAATACCAGTCATGTATTTATTAAAACTTGTTTTAAAAAACAATGAGAACTGTCTAATGTTGCATGTTCAAATTTTTGCATGTTCAATTTTGGCTAATGTGATGTAAGCAGTGACGTAATTTTTGTTACAGACAAAAACTGGAAGCGAATCTCCATTATTAATAGATTTACGGGGTTTCGTTGGAGCCCTTATTCTCCGTAGTTGGTTATTATTCGGACGAAAGAAGAAACAAACCCGAATATAAATACAGACACTTGTATTATCAAAAAGTACAGAAATGTTGTTGCAAATTTTAATGGCATTTGCTACTAGACTTATCTGTGAGGGAAAATAATGTTCGTTGGAGAAGTGGCTCTAGAAAGGGAATTCTGGTCACTGTGGTTGTAGAGTTCTGTAGAGACGGTCCGTTTTGTCGGTTCTCGTCTGATAAGTAAAAGTAGGGGATGCTCTTTTAGAAGATTTCTCGCCTGGGGTAACTGTTCTTTTAAATGATGGTGGATGGGGCCCTTCTTAAATTGACTATTTAGGTCCTCAGCCTTCTGATAAGTTTGCTGTCAAAACGGCCTTCAGTAGTATGCTATGAGACAGCCTTAGAAAGTATGCTGGTTAAAAAACACCTCCGTCCAGGTCGACGGCCTACAGACAAGTAAAGTGTAGGGAATGCTTATTTTTGCGACTTCCCTCGGTAACTGCTCCTTGATAAGTGAAGAAATTTGGTTTTGGCACCAACATCGTATTGGTGATTCACCTCTAGCAGCAGGGGAAGATAATTCATCATAGTAAAACAATAGAACATCCATTCTAGTTCACCAACTGTTATGGATGTAGTAGTGTGCAAGTCATATGACCCAAGACAAAGCTTTTGGGACCAATTAGAAAATACCAAACATATTATACCAGAAATTCCAAATTTGGTCAGTTCTCATTCTCCCATACTACACATAGTAGTTTCTTCACTCATAAAGCAATAATAGTAGTCTTAACATATCACAAAACCAGGACATTTTCTCTCACACATACAAACAACAGCTCACACAAGTTTATACTTGAACACTTACAAAGAACTCAATTATCGCAGTATGAATATTGAACAACTTAACTTCCTTGCTAAACCTTCATTTCTACCCTCATACCCCCCCCCCCAAAGAAACAAACGAGTATATTTCTGTATATAAATTACACCCTTTTGGTATTCTATAGTCATTACTTCTACCCATGCTATCCAGCAGGCAGTACAATATTCCTTGTTAAGCCAACGTTTTCTCTTCTCTCTTGCATTACAATATTCACATATAACAAGTAGTTAGGATTGCTGCATAAAAAAGATGGTGGTGAAATAAATTCATGAGAATTGATTTCCAGAAATAAAAATGATTATCAATACTTAGGGATGTGTGTTAAGAAAGGAACACACAATAGACGAGTGAAAAGTGATGTAAGTATTGGTGAGAGTATTTTGGGCAATTAGTAGCAAGAGAAAAATGGAGTTTATGAGATTGTCCCCTTTGCTTCGACCTGAAAGAGATTGATATAGTCTGTGAGAAGGTGTCCCATCATGGTTTAATGGTTAGCAAGCTAGTTTCGCAGATCCATTACTAGTGAAAAGCAAGTTTGATCCTTGCTGGATGCTCCATCCTTGTGTCACATCCTACCCATGATGAATGGGTTGGGTAAATGTGAGATTTTGCCCAAAAGTTCAGTTAAATGATGGATGCTGAGAAGTTAGATCGTTGGGTGCAGATGCTGAAATTTGAGTTAGAAAGAGAGAGAGAGAGAGAGAGAGAGAGAGAGAGAGAGAGAGAGAGAGAGAGAATTTGAAAAAGAATAAAAAATTTTTTAAAAAGAAATAAAAGAAATAAAAGAATAAAAAAGAAATAAAAGAATAAAAAAGAAATAAATAACTATATATTGTTTTAAAAATTATAAATAAAATATAAATATTATTAAATATTAATATAAATATTAATATAAATTATAAGTAACAGAATAAAAAAGAAATAAAAGAATAAAAGAAATTTGAAAAGAAATGAAAATAAGAAATTTGAGTTAGAAAGAGAGAGAGAGATAGAGAGAGAGAGAGAGAGAGAGAGAGAGAGAGAGATACTTGTCACAGATGGGAAGGCAACTACTAGATATAAACAAGTGGTTAGAGCAGAAGACACATCATAAACCAGACACACTGTTGACAGCTGATACTGCTCATTATTATTATACTAAAGCTGAGCAAATCAACTTTTTGTCTCCTAAAGGCTTATACTTACTGTTTAGTTTAATTATATGAAAGTTATACTAAAATATTCCTTAGTTTTAGGATTGAGTTATGCTTGAAGAAAATTCCATTTTAATTGGTTCTAATTAATCATAATTTGCAATTAAGACAAAAACTGACCCGTCTCTCACTTGACATTCTGCCTGTCACTTTCACCCTCTCTATGTATATCTTGATTACTGCCTCGTGATATATGTTAGTTTCCCTGTGAGGTGGAGAGAGAGATATTGGAGTGTTATGAAACGTATTTGTATGTTACATTTCATAAACAGCCAACATGTTTTTTTTTCATATTTATTTTTTTATTATTTAACTCTTAACGTCCTATACGGCCTCATTCCACCCGTCCGGAAGTCATATTCATTTTTCTAATCTACTCCAAATGATAGCCTTTGTTTAAATGTAATATTAAACATATTTAGAAGTCTTTGATTTAAGGGAAATAACAGGTAACTTTAAATGAAAAGGTAATTTTTAGCCATTTTTTGATAAATCCTTATAGGAATGGGGCTCTGAACTTAGAAAATTCTCAACAGGATGTTAAGAGTTAATTTGCTTTACAAACTCACTTTTCCCTAATCCCACTTATCTTACCCAGAGCTCACTGAGTGACCCAATGTGTCACATTTTGTCTAGTTATTATTCTAAAATCATTCACTTCACTTATACTGGAATTAAGACTGGTATTGTGAGATTGTAACTATATCCACTGTACATAAATAAAATAAACTCTTTGTTATGCATTATCAGGCAGAGTTTATTTTCTTATTCACATTTGAATATTCTAGTTCAATTAAACTTGTAGTTTACTTCTTTCAACAAACTGTGGCATGACCTTCTCTAGATTCTAATCAACAGTGTGAGTGGAGAGTGGAGACAAGAAGTTCAAATCATATTTGATCATGTGACCAAAGAAAAAACTACTTCATGTATAGTTCAATGATCTTGTACACAGAACTCAGCACTTTTTGACAATGTTCTGTTATTTGACCAGTGTAGTAAAATTAACTCTTAAATACTCATTAAGGAAGAGTAAATAGATACTATATTGATCAAAAGCCGAGGACTAGAAAGTACAAATACTACACTGATCCTAGACAGAAGTGCCAATCTATATATAAAATATCCTTTTAGTTTTTACAGCTACTATGCTGTGGAAATACTAAAAACATTACTTTAAGAATATTTAGTGTAAACAAGCAGAGCTACCTGAAATTTCCCCAGATCTAAAAAGTTGAAAATAAATCACTTATCTATATTTATATATACATTAATAATAAATAACTTTCCTATATATTTGTTCTATCTTTTATTCTTTATATATTCTTGTTTTTAAGTTGTTTATTTTTACTATTAATCTTATTTGTATTTTTTGTCTTATTTGCTTTTTATTACATTTTATCCTTTTTTTTAATTTGTTTTATTATTATTCATTTTTAAATTAAATGGAATTTGATAATTTGCTTTTGAAGCATTGTTAGTATATATATATATATATATATATTATATATATATATATATATATATATTTTAAGGCAATTACAATGTGCATATCATATAAAATTCGATAATTATTGAAAATAATCATAACAAGCAAACCCGGCGAATAAAGTGCGCCACGAGAACACCGTACAGCTGTTTCAACTTTATTAAGTCGCTGATGAGACTTAATAAAGTTGAAACAGCTGTACGGTGTTCCGCGTGGCGCACTTAATTTGCCGGGTTTGCTTGTTATGATTATTTTCAATAATTATCGAATTTTATACGATATGCGCATTGTAATTGCCTTTAAAAAAATATAAATAATAATATATTTTTTAATTAATTTTTTTATATATTTTTTATTTAGCTTATCTTATGGAAAATGAGGGATAAGAGGGTTTTTTTAACCCCCTCAGACAAAAATAGGGGGTGGATTTTATTGGACTTTGGTCTTTGCTGGTCTCCACCAATTTTCCTTTATAAAAGGGTGTGTACCTGGTTGTTGGACAATCTTTCTTACATATATGTGTGTGTGTGTGTGTGTGTGTGTGCACGCACGTGTGTGTGTGTGATAGATAAACTTGTGAAAGTAGAGTCTTTTATGGGAGTATTAAAATTGTTACAGTCTATACAAATTCTTGTAAACATTCATATTTTCTTATCAAAAATCATATCCTTATATCTTGGTTTTGTATTTATCAAAATTAGAATTCGTTTTACAGTTTTTTAAGACTTTTGCTTTATAGTAATGAATTGTGATGATTTCAAATTCTAGAGAACATTATTTCAAACAGACATATTTATAAATTTTTACTTTTCTGCAACTTTTATAATTTCAGGCCAAGCACTTGCAAACTGAACTGGAAGTTCACCGCCAAGATTTGGAATACCGTTTCAAAGCTTTCACAGCAGATATTTGCTTAGGCAAGCCTCTAAATACACAAGGAAAATCCCTATGAGATTTAAAAAAAAAAAAATCTTCTGTTAATTGAAGAAATAAAAGTAAAGAAAATTAGTACAGTGTTTCTAATCTTGAATATGTGATTTGTATTGATTTTTGTATCGTTTTCACAGATTACCAACCACATGAATGCTTCAAACATGACAACCTTTTGCAACACTTGAAATAACTTTCATACCTCAATGAACCTCTGTATAAAAAGTATATGGACAGCTATTCTAGTATTTCTCTGAATTTTTTAGATGAGGGTTGATAATTCGTATTATTTGTCTTATTCGGACTATTGACCTCATCTGTATTGTTATCTGTACAACATTTTGGCCCATGTGCCCTTCTGGACTTCCTCAGTTCTTGTCGGACTCAGGAGCTTTTTTGAACTCGGGAACCTTCTTGTTGTAACCGGAAACCATCATAGAACTTTGAACCCAACCCTTTATTCAATCCATGGGGGTATACTGTTCTTATTCCGCTAACCATAGCTGGGTACAAGTGTTAAGCTGTGTTGATTTTTATTCTATGTTACTGTCGCCCTTGACCAGGATTGAACCTGCAGCCTAGAGATAACTGTCACTTAGAACTGTATTAACTCAACACCTGTATCCACTATGCTACGCTACGCAATACAGGAAGATATGTATATTTATTCAATTTAATAAACATTTTAAGATTCTGTTTTTCATCCCCTTTTATTCCCAAAGACATTTCATCATCATGGCATGTTGACAACACAAACTCCTTTGACTCTCTTTTGCCATCCGTCCCTATCGGCCATTACACTTGATAAGCCTGCACCTAGTATGATGCAGTTTGAATGTCTGATTTTAATTTGATGCCTAGTTATCTTTCGATAGCTATTTTTCTCAATAGATGTCATCCTTACAGATGAATAGTAGTAGTTTCCCCGATAGAACTGTTTACGCCTGGTCATTGACCTATAAAGTTCCTCCTCTCACCATCAGATGAAGCAGACCATTGACTCACTTTTGGATTCATTTGCCCTGCTGCATTCCATGGTTTCATAACTCTGGCATAGATGTGTACTACCACACCAGGTCAGAGTGAATCTAATAATAGTAATGAAGGGGTACTCCACACTCCCCAAAACTGGGGCCTCACCTTCAGATGCAGTTTAGTGTCATACTCACTTAAAAATAAGTTATCTTTATATGAATTTTTATTTAGTTTCATTAGGCTTTCTATTAAATTAGAAAGCCTAAATAAATGTACTAAGAAAAGTCTATAAAAAAAACATCAGGTATTTTACTTTCAGTGTAAAATCCTTTGAATCACCAAATTTATTATTGAGTCCAAAATTTAGATTCTACAATTCATTTCTCAATAGAACGGCACATTCTGTTGACATTTGCTATATCTACAGTTGGACTTTTGTTACCTTTCTTTTGGTTTTAGAAACTTTATGCTTATTCCAAAGTAATCACACATTTCTTTTAGTTCCTTGCTACTGAATTTGATCTCATTTTGTATATCAAACTGGTCTCTAATGTAACCAAGTGTATGTATAAACTTTATCCAAATATAAAAATTTCATTACAGGTTTTAGCATCTGCCCTCCATCTTTCGTTTCTTGACATAAGGTGCATGGTGTAAGGGTTACCTTTGTAGGAAATAGACATGGTGACCCAAGTTGAAATCTTTGACACAGCTGTTTGCATTCCACACAGTTCCCTTGGGAAAGTTACAAATCCAACTATTCTCCCTCCAGCTATGGGTAGATATTAGGGAAGACTAGGCTCTTTAAAGTTGGTATGGCAATCAGTCTAGGAGAAGGCAAACTGAATTCAAACCAAAGGGGATCCTTCTCACTAGTCAAAACTACTTTAATGAGAAAGAGGAGCTTTCATATATATATATATTATTTTTTTGTCAGATACACTTTAACATTTTAGACAATTTTATAAAACCATTTCTAACAGTGTTATAAATTTTTCAGGATTTTTGGATTTATTTTTTATCGTTGAGACAATTTTAGTATCAGAATTTTTCACAATCTTTAATGATACAAATATTATGAAATTTGTAATATTGAAATTGTAGGCATTTTTATTGACACTAGCAAATATATGCACCCTCCGGGTGCAAGTATTTAAGTTTTAATATAATAAAATACCATATCAAATTAGAAAGATTAATGAAACTGAATAAGTATGTAGATAAAAAGATTTGGAACAGAGGGGGTATGATTGAAAAATAGAACAACTTCGAAACTAACTCTTCCATCATTTACCATTACTCCCGTCTTTCATTGGTAAATTTTCATAATTTAACTATTTAGTTAAAATAGGAAGTAAAGAATAATATTAGTTATTTCTTCTTGTTAATGGATTTCTTTTAAGATTTATCCCAAGATTTTTGCTCATATTCAATAAGATAAAATCAAACAATTAGAAATCTATAATACTAAGCATATATTTATTAAAATCAATTTTTTAAGATCAATATGCAAATTAGCCTTCCCTTCACACTGTAAACCACTATTGTGTTGTATATATAAATACAATTGCATGTTAATAGTTTGTAGATATGTTCAACAGTCTTAATGATGTAAAATAATTTTATTAATAATTGAGGTTTAAATAAAAATAAAATTATGGAGAATGTGGTATAAATAACAAAAGGAATTGTGACTTGATTAGTAATATAGTTTCGGTTACAGACAGACAAACCCACAATCTCCATTATAATAAGATGTCACCTTGTTGTCAAAAGTATTAATAAAGACAGGAATGCAAAAATCCACTTTCCAATGCATGCATGAAACTAACATCTTTATTCTTTTCTTCAGTGATTTGATAATTCAATCCATCATTTTGAAATTTTGGCTGATGACCAAATCAGTTGCCTATTTTTATGGTTCAGCCAAAGAGAGAGATTACTAGTCATGAGGTCAACTCACAATTTCTAAGTGGAATAATTTTATGATACATAAATCATTTCTTATAGATAGAGATTAGTTGAATAAAGAATAAGTTCAAAAAGTTCTTCCAAATTCATGCAGCAAAAGAAAAGCATGAGATTTGACTTTTACAGAGCAAGGAAACTAAAGACTAAAAAAAATATAAAAACAAATAAAATTTTTAAAAAAAATAAACAAAATATCAAAATGGCACAATGTAGTCATTTATGTAAAAGGTACTCGCATACCACCTACAACACCAATACTTGTACTCTTGTGTCACATCTTACCTGTGGTGAATGGGTTGGGTCAATACCTACCACAACAAGTCTTCTCTGATGACAGTGACATATATCAGCAGCAGGACAATAAAATGTCATACTACAGAAATTGTACAGGAATGTTTTCAGAAACATTGCCCTGGTAAAAAAAAACTGAAACAGATTTGTGCTTGATCATGTAAGAGTTGTTTTGTGGACACAGTTGATCATGTCTTGACTCACCAGTCTATATAACTTACAAATTTCAGCAGCAAAAATTCATATAAAGTTGAAGTCTCTTTTGAAAAACAAAAACAAAAAAAAAAAAAACTTTTCTTTAAAATTTATTGTCCTTTATTTTTATACAATCAGAATAGAAGTCTTCATTTCTACTCCATTTGGTCCTTATAACTTACAAAGCTATTGAAAAAAAAAAAAAAAAAAAGAAAAAAGAAAATTGTGTCAAGCAACAAATATTGTTCTCATTTTATTTTCTGAATTCTTTTCCATTCACCTGTGGCATAGTTCATTTGGAAGAAAGTTTCCACAATAACCTTTTTAGATCCTTCAGGTTGCTGTAATGTCTCCTCATTCTCACTTAACCTGATACTAATAATATCACCTTGGGTCGGGCATGGATTATCTTAAAGTAAAGAAAAAAGTTTTTTTTTAAGATTAATACAGATATTCTATGCATTTTTATCATGAAAGATTTCTATTAAAGGAGGAAAAACTCACTAAAATATGAAATTGTTTCAGTTTAATATTCTAATTTAATTTTTTTTTTCATTTTACTACAGTAAAATTTTTTTAAAAATCATTAATTAAAGCCTTTTCTGTTCAAGTTTTGAAAATCCTGTTACAATGAAAATAAACAAGACAATGTATAGCAAGAAGCATTAAGTCATTTTTAGATTTCAATATAATTTTCAAGCGTATAATGCAATTAAGTAAGCAAAAAGTTTAATTACTTTTTCCAGTATTTCTCTGAATTTCTGAGATGAGGTTAGATAATATGTATTATTCCAACTATTGTCCTCATTTTTATTGTTATCTGTACAACGTTTCGGTTGATGTGCCCTCCAGCCTTCTTCAGGTATTTCTTGTTGAACTCGGAAATCTTCTTGTCGTAATCAGGAGCCATCACGGAACTTCGAACTCAACCCTTTATTCAATCCACGGGGGTATCCTGTTCTCATTCCGCTAAATATAGCTGGTGTTAAGCTGTGTTAATTATTATTCTATGTTACTGCTGACCCTAACCAGGATTGAACCTGCAGCCTAAAGAAAACTGTCGCTTAGAACTGTCTTAATCTAATGCCTTTATCCACTATGCTATGTGTCCAATAAGACAATTCAGTGTGAATTTTGGGAGCTTATAAACCTAATGTCTTGTTTTACCTAGAATATCTACCTTTTTACCTATGTATGAAGGCCGGGGGGCACATCGTCTGAAACGTTGTACAGATAACAATAAAGATGAGGATAATAGTCTAAATAATCCAAATAATACTTTTTCCAGCTTTTGATTTTAATTGTTAATATAAATGTAATAGTTTCCTTAGATCTTATTTCTATTTATTTTACACTTACTATTTAAAATTAAAACAAGGATTTTTAGATGTAAATATACTTTCTTTTTTTTTTACTGTGTAAATAAGCATAAATATGCAGATTGAAGAAGAAATTTCACTCACCTCGAGATCCAGCCATAAAACCAAGAATAAGTGCTTTTTCTGGACGTGTAACTTTGTTAGATACCTTAAACATTTCTTTGGCTTCAAACATTTGTTCTTTCTGCAATAAGATTTTTGTCATTTTAAAATCATAGTGGAAGATGTTTCCTTTCACAAGTGTTGCATGAAATTTCAAAGTGAAAAACATTCCAATTTCAACAAGTCTACTTCTCTATGAGAACCTCATGAAGTCAAGATTATTGAGGTCTTCATATTTTAGTCATTTAAAGTTGTAAAAAAAAAAAAAAAAAAAAAAAAAAAAAATCAATCTAAAAATATTTTAGTCACTATTGATGTGGTTGCTATCTGAGACACACAAAATGTAAAAGCCTAGCCTCATTTTATTTTTACAATGGTAGTTTTCTTTTTACTATTGATAAAAATGGCACTTTTAGAAATGATTTTAAAACTCACACAATTAAAAAAAAAAAAAAAAAAGTATATTTTTAAATAATTGTATTAAATAATATCAAGATAATTATTTTTTTCCTTTTTACTGAGCTGATTTATGGATACACTTTGAACTTAAACAGAAGGATAAAGAAAGAAAAGGCATCTTACATTTAAGAATAATTTCTTTTTGGGCTGATTGCTAGCAGCGGGTACTGTAAAAGCAGAGACAGCTACTTGAGCTGCTGTTGAAGTAACTGTTTGAGAAGGAGCAGTAGATAATGGCCCAGGAGAATGAATGACTAATGTCTGAGATTGTGTAGTGGATGGGGTCAGCAGAGTTGCTGTCTGTGTTTGTCCAAGATGCTGTTGAAGTTGTATTTGAAGATTTTCACGGGCTTGCTGTGTACTGGTGGATGCGTTAGTCACTAAAAATAAATAAAATGACAATTTCAGAAATAAACAAAAATTATGAATTTTTTTTTTATTGCATTCATTACTGCAAGTTGTAAACATAAAAAAATTTCAGTTTTTAAGAGACATGATATTATTATTATAATATAAGATAAATATCTTTGGTTTTAGAAGCACTTTAGAAAGTTTAACATTGAGAATTAAAAGGAAATATTACAAAATTAAATCACATTTTGAATCATGAGAGAATCAATATACATTAGTATTTAGGTTTCTGTTCATAAATACCATGTTTCTAACTGCATATGACTGTTGTAGATTTCAATAATTATCAACATAAATACCAAATTTCACACATGAGAAAAAAAGAAAGAAAAAAAAAGAAAAAAAAAAGACCATTTTAAAAGTATTTCAATTCTTTAGCTACCTAATACAAAGAGAATTATAGTATTATTTGAAAATAAAGATATAATGTATCAATCAAAACAAAAGAAATCTACAAACAATTTACCATTTTCCTGGAATTAGATACTGGTTATGACAAAATTGTGATATCTTTAAAATAAATAATCAGTTATATTCACAAAAATATTTATATTTCTAATAGTATACCATAAAATAGGTACCATAAAAAGGATAGTACATGAGAGAACTTTCTGCAGTTGTATTTTCAAACTAAAACAGCATTAAATATCTATCTTGCTGGAAATTTTGTCATTTCTTCAAATAACAAAAAAATGTACTTAGCAGAAACAATGATACAGCTACCACTTTCAATGTATACTGACAGGTACTCACCTGTTCATTTGTCAAATGGGCTACAAAGCTCAAAAAAAATGGAATCATATTCTACACTAATAAAACAATGGATCAATAATCAATACTTATAATTATCTAATTTTGTATTTACAGGCATGATTAGCATAATGGTTATTATTGTAGGAAATAGAATCAGCAACCAGCATTTAAATCTTAGACGAGGCTGATGCCCTTCAGAAAGGTATGAATCCATCTCTTCTCTCTTTAGTTATGGGTAAATAGTAAGGCAGACTGGGTTATTTAGTTTTGATAAGACAATCAGTCTAGGAAAAGGAAAACTGAATCCAAACCAGCAGTATTTTTAAAAAGTGACTGCGTTACATCCTACCCATAGAGGGAGGTTTGGTTTGGTTTGGTTTGTTTTACAGCATATCAACCTCAGTGGGTCATTTAATGCCAATAAAGTTTTGAAATAAAGTCATTCTTAATGGATACTCAATGTTTTTTTATAAACACATTTTTCTATTTAACCCATAGATGGGACCCTAACAGGTACTACCACTCCGGGTCAGAGTGAACCAAGGAGCAATGGTGATGAAGGAGTGCTCCACATTCCCCAAACCTCCAAAACTGGAACCTCATCATCAGATAAAGTTTAACGTCATTCCCAGGACATGTAGACCCTCAGCCACCGCATTCTAGTACCCATATGATAAGGATTGGGGTTGCCATAAGGGCAATAAGGTAGGGGCAATCATATAGGTGCTTGACATGACCAGCTGATTGATCAGAGGGGCCTCTCCAACGAGCGGTCTAGCTCAAGAAAGGGCCAAAGTGGAGCATTGCAAGTCATGGACTGCTCAACCACCTGGGTTCTATCCTTAAGCATTACGGGTCACCACCCACAGCCAACAGGTGGCCCCATTGGGGGGAGTCCTACCCCTCTGCAGAGGTGCAGTTGGTGCATTTTAACGCCCCAGCCAACAGGGCGGAGAGGAAGGGTTGAGTAAATACATAAAGACATTAAATAATCATTCATTTACCAGAAAGAATAGTTGTACCAGTAGGCAATCGTGTACTGGTGGTAGGAACGTATGTAGGTGTAGAAGTTGAGATAGTACTGGTTGAAGTTACTCCAACAGGTGTTGGCAATTTCTGAAATAAAAAAAAAGAAAAGCAGAATTAATAATGAAAGGAAAAGAGACAAGTTTTAAATATTAACAGGTTCATTGTTACATTTCAAACAGTATTTTTTTTTTTATTAACATAGTAAATTAATTCTTAGTGATATAGAACAAAAATTCCAGGATTTTATACATTAATAACATGGGCTGTTTTGAGGCAAATCTAACTTGGCCAGACTTTAATAAACATTATTAATAAATAAGATTAGCAATGCAAACTCACTGCCAAAATGTCAGAATTTGAGTTTTGAGTCATACTCCCTGCAGACAAAATTATACCATTAAATAGTACAGAAAAAAAATCTTTAATTTGATGTAATAATTTATAAATAACTTCTATAGTTATTATTTAACGATGAAATAAAAACTGCCATGCCTTTATTCTGACAATCTTCTTTTTTTAATTATGCAGACCATACCAATACTAATACCCTCATTTCAAAATAAAATTCTGGTGAAACCCGTTTGAAATATTTGCACAAAATAGATTTTTGACAAAATAGAAATTTGATGTGATATGGAACTAGATAGTTGGAAAATGTAACAATCACCTGTTAAATTTGACTATAAAAGTTTTGAAAATAAAGATATCACTTCATCAGAATGTTGGATAATAATGGTTTTATGTATATTTTGGTAGACATTTTGTAAAAAAAAAAAAAAAAAAATATTCTTAAATCTATTGGTAATTTTCATTTAAAATTGGAAAAATTTCAGAATTTTGACCAACTGTTGAAGTTAATTTCAAAATGTCCAAAAATTAGAAAAAATATCAATTTCCAACATTCAGATGTTGGTTAATGTTTTTTAGCATTTGAATTTTTGGCATTTAGTATGAATGTGATAAGAACATTTTAATAGAATTTACTAGTAATTTTCATTTGTAGTTGAAAAACTTTCCAAATTTAGCTTAAAAAATAGCTAAGATTAAGGGGTCATGCTGAGTGGCATCCACTTAAACATAAACACCACAACGCTGGAAACAATACCTTCTGTTAGTGAGAAAATTATTGCTTATTTGAGAAGGAAATACTTTAAATGTTTATAATGGTTGAAGAAAATAAATTTTTCAAATGATATATACTTTTATTTTTTGTGTGGTTTTATCAATTTCAAAAATTAGCTAGAAACAAGTTGAATTCCAGAAAATAACTTTCAAAGTTTATTTTTTTAATTATTCAATTTTCATTCTGTTTTAATTTTTTCGCTACTGGAAAAAAAGTCAAGAAAAAAATATTCTCAACCGATATATTTAAGTATATCATTATATTCTTCTTGTTTTTACTAGTAAAAATGTATATTATGATATAAGTATGATATAAGTAAAAAATTTGAATTACTCGGCCACTGTTCAATGTATTTTAAAAATTCAAAAAGCATTTCTTTTCTCAATGAACTCTATTAAAAAAAATTACCTTTTAGATAGACTAAATCAAAACCTAAATTAATTTAAAAGATAAAAATTTTAGTATGCATTGCTAATAAGATGCTAATTAAGATTAAATAATGGTTATTTAATAATCATTGAGAATATAATGAAAATAACTTAGGGAATTGTGACATTGCTGGTGATATAGTTTCAGTTATAGACGGACACATAATCTTCATTATTAAATACATAAATACTCATATAGATCTAACTTTCAAGTAAATCCATAAAATAAAAATTTTAAAATAATAAAATATGAATCTTACAGCTAATACGGGTGTTACTAAGCCAGCAGCATAATCAGGAGTATAAGTTGTTGTAGTTTCTGTAGCAGTAGTTGCTGTAGCAGCAGCTTCTTTTTCTTTCTTCTGTTGACCAATAGCTTCTTGTTCTTCACAAAAACAAAGGAAAAAAAAACGTCATTTGAAAAGGTGACAACTATTTACATTTTGTAAACATTATGGCTTTCATAAACTCTACATGATATGAATATTAGTTTACCAAGATAATGTCTGTACTTGTATATTCGTAAAAAATTATAAAAGTCATTTTAAATATTCTAAAATTGATTAATTTTATAGAATTTTACAAATATAAAAGTACAGATTTCAATAAAGATATAATTATGCTGAAATACAGTCAATAGAATTTCAGAAAAAGTTTATTTTGCTGGGTTTTGCTGTAGCTATTGCAGCCATTTTTGAGATTCAATATGTTGACATTAAAAATATACTTAAATCAAATTAGTTAATCAAGTACTGCTTAAAATTTTAATAAATAAATCTGAAGTAAAACAATTTTAATTGAAATAAAAGCTAAGAACAAGGCTTTAAAGACAACTTTCAATTGTCATAAAAAAATTTTTTTAAATATAAATATATATATAATATATAAAAAATACTTACCAGCCATTTTTCTCCGGCGCTTTGCTTCTTTAGCTCCAACAGGTTGCTCGCAATTTCAATAAGCTATAACAAAAATGATAACAGTATCACAGAAATTTGAAAAATTATTTTAAAAATGTAAAAATACAGATATTATCTGAGTAAAATACTTTTTTTTACTAAATGATTAGTAATTATTTGAATAAATACAATTTCAGAAAAAGGTTACTTGCTGGGTTTTGTTTTAGGTGCTGGCAGCTCATTTTTGAGATTCATTAGATATACAATACATTACAGACAATTATAATCAATTAGTTATTTTTATGGGTATGATCAAAAGTAGCTAAAATTTAGAGAATGTTTTGCACCAATTTTTTGAAATATTGAAACTTTAGTTCAATTATCATTAAGACTTCTTTTTTTTAATTAATTATACTTGGAGTTTTTTGTTTCTTTTCATCTAGTTGTTTTTTACAGTAGGTCAATCCTGTTGGGTTATTTAATGCTCAAGTAAGTCTAGAAAAAAAAAAAAAAAAAAAAAAAAAAAAGATTTTCTTACAAGCAATTAGATGGTTTCAAGTAATTAATAATAATCTATAAACTATTACAGCTCCAAATAATTGTTCTTTATTCAAATAATTTACATACAGTTATGGTTTCAAGTATTCCTATCTAATACTAATAATTTGTATACAGTTATACGGTTTCAAGTATTTCAAGCAATTATATGATTTCAAGTAATTAATAATAAAAATCCTTTGTAAACAATTATAGCCTTAAGTAAATATTCTTATTACAAATAATTTGTAGTTAAATGGTTTCAAGTATTTCTATCTTTTTCAATAATTTTCAAACAAATCTATGGGACATTAACAAGTACTTCAATTCCAGGTCAGAACATGGAAGTAATGGAAATGAAGGGAATGACTCCACACTCCCTAGAACGGAAGCCTCAACACTAGATAGGATTTTACGGTCATACCGAATATATATATATATATATATAATATATATATTTGGCTCTTGCAGATGTGAATTGTTTATTACTCATAAAATCAATTTTATATATATATTATATATAATATATATATATTATTATATATAAATTGATTGGCGTAACTTTAAACAATTTTCACATCTGCAAGAGCCAAGACTAGATCAGCATAATCAGACTTAGATTAGGTTTTTTAAACTTTCAGTAGACCTAGAACCAAGAGAGGTATGTATTTTTAAACAGATCTATTTGACCTATAGATGAGACCCTTACAGATAATACTACTACTACTACTCCAGGTCAGAGTAAACCTGAGAGTAATAGCAACCAAATAGGACTGAGCCTTAACACTGGATGCAATTTAGTGTAATACCCAGGATAACCTTATTTTGAGGGAGGGTCTTACCTCTCTGCAGGGGATATAGTTGATATACTCTAAGCCACACCAATAAAAATGAAAAAGTTTAGGAGCCACCATCTTAGAATTTCTATATTCATTTGTGCAAAATTCTTTTTTTTTTTCTTTTTTGTAAAATACTTGCAATGTCGTTAATTTTAAGATCCAACACCCACTGTAATAAAAACTTTAAATGGACTAAAAATCAAATAACCGAAATATAACCAGTTAATTCCCCTTTAAATCTTTATTTAGTTCAAAATATGGGCCTGAAAGCTTAAAATAGAAAATCAATATCATGAAAGACACCATCTGGAAAAAGAAAAAAAAATGGTTTCAAGTAGCAAACAATTATCTCTACTGTAAATAATGTAATATAACTTTTAAAAGAGACTGTAAATAAATAGAAGACTGACTAACAAAATAAACAATGTAACAAATATACCTATACCAAGTCTAAAAAAATTAAAAAATTTCAAAAAAAAAAATACACACAAATACTTAAGAGGTTTGCATAAGTTGTTAACAGAAGTTAACTATCATAGAAACTAAGTTTAGAAGGAAATGTATTTTTTTTAGATTTAGGAGTGTTTTCTTTTTTAGTAAATATTAAATAAATTTTAGTTAAAAATTTAGTGAAATTACCAAGTATTAGTAAAAAAAAAAAAAAAAAAAAACACTAAGCCCAACCCTTGAAATCACATTTCACTACAAACTATACTTTTTTAATATGGTTTGTTCCATCATCGACTATTTAATATAATATGCAACTTTTTTGTTTGTTTTGGGAAATACATAAGATTGATATATTTTTATTTTTCCACTATATTTAGAAACATCAATCATTTATTATTTTTCCTATCTAAGTTTAAAACATGTTCTAAAAAATAGAAATTGACTAGGGGAGGGGTTGGAGGGGCAATATACCCTACATTTCATATCAAATTTTATTTGTTTTTATTTAATTTCTAAATTTAAGGTGAATCTTAGCTTGTAATTAACCCCATGTATCAAGCATCTTAAGAGTTCAAGTAAAATATAGTCTAAAATTAAGGTGAATCTTAAGCTTGTAATTAACCCCAATGTATCAAACATCTTAAAGAGTTGCAGTAAAATATAGTAGGGATTTTTTTTTAAATTTTTATTTATTTCTAAATTTAAGGTGAATCTTAGCTTGTAATTACCCAATGTATCAAACATCTTAAAGAGTTTCAGTAAATATAGTAGGATTTTTTTAATTTTATTTAATTTCTAAATTTAAGGTGAATCTTAGCTTGTAATTAACCCCAATGTATCAAACATCTAAAGAGTTCAAGTAAAATATAGTAGGGATTTTTTTTATTTTATTTAATTTCTAAATTTAAGGTGAATCTTAGCTTGTAATTAACCCAATGTATCAACATCTTAAAGAGTTCAGTAAAATATAGTAGGGATTTTTTTTAATTTTATTTAATTTCTAAATTTAAGGTGAATCTTAGCTTGTAATTAACCCATGTATCAAACATCTTAAAGAGTTCAAGTAAAATTATAGTAGGGATTTTTTTTAATTTATTTAATTTCTAAATTTAAGGTGAATCTTAGCTTGTAATAACCCCAATGTATCAAGCATCTTAAAGAGTTCAAGTAAATATAGTAGGGATTTTTTTTTAATTTTATTAATTTCTAAATTTAAGGTGAATCTTAGCTTGTAATTAACCCCATGTATCAAGCATCTTAAGAGTTCAAGTAAAATAAGTAGGGATTTTTTTTAATTTTTATTTAATTTCTAATTTAAGGTGAATCTTAGCTTTGTAATTAACCCCAATGTATCAAGCATCTTAAAAGAGTTCAAGTAAAATATAGTAGGCGATTTTTTTAATTTTATTTAATTTCTAAATTTAGGTGATTTAGCTTGTAATTAACCCCAATGTATCAAGCATCTTAAAGAGTTCAAGTAAAATATAGTAGGATTTTTTTAAAATTTTATTTAATTTCTAAATTTAAGGTGAATCTTAGCTTGTAATTAACCCCAATGTATCAAACATCTTAAGAGTTCAATAAATATAGTAGGGATTTTTTAAATTTTATTTAATTTCTAAATTTAAGGTGATCTTAGCTTGTAATTAACCCCAATGTATCAAGCATCTTAAAGAGTTCAAGTAAAATATAGTAGGGATTTTTTTTAATTTTATTTAATTTCTAAATTTAAGGTGAATCTTAGCTTGTAATTAACCCAATGTATCAAACATCTTAAGAGTTCAAGTAAATATAGTAGGGATTTTTTTTAATTTTATTTAATTTCTAAATTTAAGGTGAATCTTAGCTTGTAATTAACCCCAATGTATCAAACATCTTAAGAGTTCAAGTAAATATAGTAGGGATTTTTTTTAATTTTATTTAATTTCTAAATTTAAGGTGAATCTTAGCTTGTAATTAACCCCAATGTATCAAACATCTTAAGAGAGTTCAAGTAAAATATAGTAGGGATTTTTTTAAATTTTTATTAATTTCTAAATTTAAGGTGAATCTTAGCTTGTAATTAACCCCAATGTATCAAACATCTTAAGAGTTCAATAAAATATAGTAGGATTTTTTTAAATTTTATTTAATTTCTAATTTAAGGTGAATCTTAGCTTGTAATTAACCCAATGTATCAAGCATCTTAAAGAGTTCAAGTAAAATATAGTAGGGATTTTTTTAAATTTTATTTAATTTCTAAATTTAAGGTGAATCTTAGCTTGTAATTACCCAATGTATCAAACATCTTAAGAGTTCAGTAAAATATAGTAGGGATTTTTTAAATTTTATTTAATTTCTAAATTTAAGGTGAATCTTAGCTTGTAATTAACCCAATGTATCAACATCTTAAGAGTTCAATTAAAATATGTAGGGATTTTTTAAAATTTTATTTAATTTCTAAATTTAAGGTGAATCTTAGCTTGTAATTAACCCCAATGTATCAAGCATCTTAAAGAGTTCAAGTAAAATATAGTAGGGATTTTTTAAATTTATTTAATTTCTAATTTAAGGTGAATCTTAGCTTGTAATTAACCCCAATGTATCAAACATCTTAAGAGTTCAAGTAAAATATAGTAGGGATTTTTTTAAATTTTATTTAATTTCTAAATTTAAGGTGAATCTTAGCTTGTAATTAACCCCAATGTATCAAACATCTTAAGAGTTCAAGTAAAATATAGTAAGGGATTTTTTTTAATTTTATTTAATTTCTAAATTTAAGGTGAATCTTAGCTCTGTAATTAACCCAAAGTATCAAGCATCTAAGAGTTCAAGTAAAATATATAGGGATTTTTTTAATTTTATTTAATTTCTATTTAAGGTGAATCTTAGCTTGTAATTAACCCCAATGTATCAAACACTTAAGAGTTCAAGTAAAATATAGTAGGGATTTTTTTTAAATTTTATTTAATTTCTAAATTTAAGGTGAATCTTAGCTTGTAATTAACCCCAATGTAAAAACATCTTAAAGATTCAAGTAAAATATAGTAGGATTTTTTTTGTAATTTTATTTACTTTTCTAATTTAAAGGTGAATCTTAGCTGTAATTACCTCCCAATGTAATCAAACATCTTAAGAGTTCAAGTAAATAATAGGTTAGGGATTTTTTTTAATTTTATTTAATTTCTAAATTTAAGGTGAATTAGCTTGTAATTAACCCAATGTATAACATCTTAAGAGTTCAAGTAAATATAGTAGGGATTTTTTTAATTTTATTTAAAATTCTAAATTTAAAGGTGAATCTTACTTGTAATTTAACCCAAGTATCAAACATCTTAAGAGTTCAAGTAAATATAGTAGGGATTTTTTTTTAATTTTTATTTAATTCTAATTTAGGTGAATCTTAAGCTTGTAATTAACCGCAATGTATCAAACATCTTAAGAGTTTGATACATTGGGGTTAATTTAAAGCTAAGATCACCTTAAATTTAGAAATTAAATAAAATTCAAAAAATCCTACTATATTTTACTTGAACTCTTAAGATGTTTGATTACTTGGGGTTAAATTACAGCTAAAGATTCACTAATTTAGAATTAAATAAATAAAAAAATCGCCTACTATATTTTACTGAACTCTTAAAGATGTTTTGATACATTGGGGTTAATTACAAGCTACAGCTTCACCTTAAATTTAGAAATTTAAATAAAATTAAAAAAAATCACCTAACATATTATTACTTGAATCTTAAGATGTTGATCATTGGGGTTAATTACAAAGCTAAGATTCACCTTAAATTTAGAAATTAACCTAAAATTAAAAAATCCTAACTATATTTTCTTGACTCTAGATGTTGGATACATTGGGGTTAATTACAAGCTAGATTCACCTTAAATTTAGAAAATTAAATAAAATTAAAAAAAATCCCTATTATATTTTACTTGAACTCTTAAGATGCTTGATACATTGGGGTAATTACAAGCTAAGATTCACCTTAAATTTAGAAATTATTAAATAAAATTAAAAAAAAATCCTACTATATTTTACTTGAACTCTTAAGCATTGTTTGATACATTGGGGTTATTACAGCTAAAGATTCACCTAAATTTGAAATTAAATAAAATGTAAAAAAATCCCTACTATATTTTACTTGAACTCTTAAGATGTTTGATACATGGGGTTAATACAAGCTAAGATTCACCTTAAAATTTAGAAATTAATAAAATTTAAAAAAATCCCTAACTATATTTTACTTGAACTCTTAAGATGTTGATACATTGGGTTAATTACAAGCTAAGATCACCTAAATTTAGAAATTAAATAAAATTATTAAAAATCCCTACTATATTTTGAACTCTTAAGCTGTTTGATACATTGGGTTAATTACAAGCTAAGATTCACCTTAAATTTAGAAATTAAATAAATTAAAAAAAACCTACTATATTTTACTTGAACTCTTAAGATTTTGATACATTGGGGTAATTACAAGCTAAGATTCACCCTTAAATTAGAAATTAAATAAAATTTAAAAAAATCCCTACTATATTTTACTTGAACTCTTTAAGAGTTGATACATTGGGGTTAATTACAAGATTCACTTAAATTTAGAAGAACTAAGATGTTTGAATACATTGGGTTTAATTACAAGCTAAGATTCACCTTAAATTTAGAAATTAATAAAATTAAAAAATCCCTACTATATTAACTTGAACTCTTAAGATGTTGATACATTGGGGTTATTTACAAGCTAAGATTCACCTTAAATTTAGAAATTAAATAAAATTAAAAAAAATCCTACTATATTTTACTTGAACTCTTAAGATGTTTTTGATACATTGGGTTTAATTACAAGCTAGATTCCCTTAAATTTAGAAATTAAATAAATTAAAAAAATCCCTACCTATATTTTACTTGAACTCTTAAGATGTTTGATACATTGGGTTAATTACAAGCTAAGATTCACTTAAAATTGAACATTAAATAAAATTAAAAAAATCCTACTATATTTTACTTGAATCTTTAAGATGCCTTGATACATTGGGTTAATTAAAGCTAAGATTCACTTATCAATTTAGAAATAAATAAAATTTAAAAAAATCCCTACTATATTTTACTTGAACTCTTAAGATGCTGATACATTGGGTTAATTACAAGCTAAGATTCACCTTAAATTTAGAAATTAAATAAAATTTAAAAAAATCCTACTTATTTTTTTAGACCTTGAGAAACTTTTTTTTTTAAAGAAATGGCTTTGAATAACCATTGGGGGTTAATTACCAAAGAAAGATTTTCCAAAAACCTTAAAATTTTTTAAAGAAATTAAAAATAAAATTTAAAAAAAAAATCCCTACATATTTTACTTGAATTCTTAAGATGCTTGATACATTGGGTTATAACAGAAGCTCAAGATTCACCTTAGAATTTAGGAAAGTTAAAATAACATTAAAAAAAATCCTACTATTATTTTACTTGACTCTTTCAGATGCTGATACATTGGGGCTTTATTACAAGCTAAGAGTTCAACCTTAAATTAGAAATTAATAGAAACTTAAAAAAATCGCCTAACTAGTATTTTTACTTGAACTCTTTAAGATGCTTGATACATTGGGGTTAATTACAAGCTAAGATCACTGCTTAAATTTTTAGAAAGTTGAATAAATTAAAAAAAAATCCTACTATATTTTACTTGAACTCTTAAGATGTTTGATAAATTGGTTAATTCAGCTAAGTATTCACCTTAATTTAGAAATTAAAGTAAATTAAAAAAAATCCCTAATATATTCTTACTTGAACTCTTAAGATGTTTGATACATTGGGTTAATTACAAGCTAAGATTGCACCTTGAAAATTTAGAAATTAAAAATAAAATTAAAAAAAATCCCTACTATATTTACTTGAACTCTTTACAAGATGTTTGATACATTGGGGTTAATTACAAGCTAAGATTCACCTTAATTTGAAATTAAATAAAATTAAAGTAAAAATCCTCACAATATTTTTACTTGAACTCTTTAAGATGTTTGATACATTGGTGTTTAATTAGCAAGCTAAGATTTCCTTAACATTTAAAATTAAATAAATTTATAAGAAAAAATCCTATATATTCTTCTGTGAACTCTTTCAGATGTTTGATCCATTGGGTTACATTACAAGCTAAGATTCACTTAAATTAGAAATTTAAATAAAATTAAACACCAAAAATCCCTACTATATTTGTCTTGAACTCTTTAAGATGCTTGAATACATTGGGGTTATTACAGCTAAGTTCACCTTAAATTCTAGAATAAATACAAACAAATAAAATTTGCATAGAATGTAGGGTTATATGTCGCCCCTCCAACCCTCCCCCTAGTTTCATTTCTATTTTTTTGAAACAGTGATTTTAAAAGCTTAGATTAGGAAAAAAAATAAATGGTTGATGTTTATAAAATAATAGGTGGGAAATATACAAGAATGATACATCATTATGTATTTCAAACAAACAAAAAAAGTTGCATATTAATATAAAGTAGGCGATGATGGGAACAAACCGATTATGTAAAAATATGCAAGTGTATATGGTTGATGTAGATGAAATGTGATTTCCAAGGGTTGGGCTTAGTGTTTTTTTTTTTTTGTTTTTTTTAGACTAATCTTGGTAATTTCACTAAGTACTTCGTTAACTGAAAACATTTATGTAATCATTACTAAAAAAGAAAAACACTCCTAATCTAAAAAAAATACATTTCCTCTAAACTGTTTCTATGATAGTTAACTCTGTTAACACTTATGCAAACCTCTTGAAGTATTTGTGTGTATTTCTTTTTTGAATTTTAATTTTTTTTAGACTTGTATAGGTATATTTGTTACATTGTTATTTGTTTAGTCAGTCTTCTATTTTATTTACAGTCTCTTTTAAAAAGTTATATTACATTATTTAACAGTAGAGATAATTGTTTGCTACTTGAAACCATTTTTTTTTCTTTTTCCAGGATGGTGTCTTTCATGATATGTGATTTCTATTTTAAGCTTTCAGGGCCAATATTTTGAACTAATAAGATTTAAAGGGGAATTAACTGGTTAATATTTCGGTTTATTGATTTTCAGTCCATTTAAAGTTTTTATTACAGTGGGTGTTGGATCTTAAATTAACGACATTGCAAGTATTTTTACAAAAAAGAAAAAAAAAAAAAAGAATTTTGCACAATGAATATGAAAATTCTAAGATGGTGGCTCCTAAACTTTTTAATTTTTATTGGTGTGGCTTAGAGTATATCAACTATATCCCCTGCAGAGAGGTAAGACCTCCTCAAAATAGGTATCCTGGTATTAACACTAATTGCATCAGTGTTAAGGCTTCCAGTCCTATTGGTGCTATTACTCTCAGGTTTACTCTGACCTGAGTAGTAGTAGTAAGTAATTATCTGTAAGGGTCTCATCTATAGGTCAATATAGATCTGTTTAAAATACATACCTCTCCTTGGTTCTAGGTCTACTGAAAATTTAACAAACCTAATCTAAGTCTGATTATGCTGATCTAGTCTTGGCTCTTGGCAGATGTGAAAATTGTTTAAAGTTACGTCAATTTTAATATTAATATATATATATATATATATATATTATATATATATATATTATATTCGGTATGACCGTAAATCCTATCTAGTGTTGAGGCTTCCGTTCTAGGGAGTGTGGAGTCATCCCTTCATTTCCATTACTTCCATCGTTCTGACCTGGAGTTGAAGTACTTGTTAATGTCATAATTTGTTTGAAATTATTTGAAAAGATAGAATACTTGAAACCATTTAACTACAAATTATTTGTAATAAGAATATTTACTTAAGGCTATAATTGTTTCAAAGGATTTTTTATTATTAATTATACTTGAAATCATATAATTGCTTGAATACTTGAAACCGTATAAACTTATAAGAATTATTGATTAAGATAGGAATACTTGAAACATAACTGTATGTAAATTATTTGAATAAAGAACAATTATCTTGGGAGCTGTATAGTTTATCGATTATTATTAATTTTGAACCATCTACAATTGCTTGTAAGAAAATCTTTTTTTTTTTTTTTTTTTTTTTTTTTTTTCCTAGACTTACTGAGCATTAAATAATCCAACAAGGAATTGACCTAACTGTAAAAACAACTAGATGAAAGAAACAACTCAAGTTATACATTAATTAAAAAGAAGTTTAATGATAATTGAAAGCTAAAGTTTCAAATTTTCAAAAATTGGTGCAAAACATTCTCTAAAAATTTTAAGCTGCTTTGATCATACCCATAAAAAATTAACTAATTGATTATAATTGTCTGTAATGTATTTGTATATCTAATGAATCTCAAAAATGAGCTGGCAGCAACCTAAAAAACCCAGCAAGTAACCTTTTTCTGAATTGTAATTTATTCAAATAATTACTTAATCATTTTAGTAAAAAAAGTATTTTACTCAGATAATATCTTGTATTTTTTACATTTAAAATAATTTTTTCAAATTTCCTGTGATACTGTTATCATTTTTGTTATAGTTTTTTGAAATTGCGGAGCAACCTGTTGGAGCTAAAGAAGCAAGCGCCGAAGAAAATGGCTTGGTAAGTATTTTTTAATATATTTATATATATATTTTATTTTTTTTTTTTTTTTTTTTTTTTTTTACATGACAATTGAAAGTTGTCTTTAAGCTTTGTCTTAGCTTTTATTTCAATTAAATGTTTTACTTCAGATTTATTTTATTAAAATTTTAAGCAGTACTTGATTAACTAATTTGATTTAAGTATATTTTTAAATGTCAACATATTGAATCTCAAAAATGGCTGCAATAGCTACAGCAAAACCCAGCAAATAAACTTTTCTGAAATTCTATTGACTGTATTTCAGCATAATTAATTCTTTATTGAAATCTGTACTTTTATATTGTAAATTTATAAAATTAATCAATTTTAGAATATTAAAATGACTTTATAATTTTTTTTTACGAATATACAAGTACAGACATTATCTTGGTAAACTAATATTCATATCATGTAGAGTTTATGAAGCCATAGATGTTTACAAAATGTAAATAGTTGTTCACCTTTTCAAAATGACGTTTTTTTTTTCCTTTGTTTTTGTGAAGAACAGAAGCTATTGGTCAACAGAAGAAAGAAAAAGAAGCTGCTGCTACAGCAACTACTGCTACAGAAACTACAACAACTTTATACTCCTGATTATGCTGCTGGCTTAGTAACACCCGTATTAGCTGTAAGATTCATATTTTTATTATTTTAAAATTTTATTTTTGGATTTACTTGAAAGTTAGATCTATATGAGTATTTATGTATTTAATAATGAAGATTATGTGTCCGTCCTATAACTGAAACTATATCACCAGCAATGTCACAATTCCTAAGTTATTTTCATTATATTCTCAATGATTATTAAATAACCATTATTTAATCTTAATTAGCATCTTATTAGCAATGCATACTAAAATTTTATCTTTTTAAATTAATTTAGGTTTTGATTTAGTCTATCTAAAAGGTAATTTTTTAATAGAGTTCATTGAGAAAAGAGAAATGCTTTTTTGAATTTTTAAATAACATTGAACAGTGGCCGTAATTCAAATTTTTTACTTATATCATACTTATATAATATAATCATTTTTACTAGTAAAACAAGAAGAATATAATGATATACTTAAATATATCGGTTGAGAATATTTTTTGACTTTTTTTCCAGTAGCGAAAAAATTAAAACGGAATGAAATTGAATAATTAAAAAATAAACTTTGAAAGTTATTTTCGGAATTCAACTTGTTTCTAGCTAATTTTTGAAATTGATAAACCAACAAAAAATAAAGTATATATCATTTGAAAATTTATTTTCTTCAACATTATAAACATTTAAAGTATTTCCTTCTCAAATAAGCAATAATTTTCTCACTAACAGAAAGGTATTGTTTCCAGCGTTGTGGTGTTTATGTTTAAGTGGATGCACTCAGCATGACTTAATCTTAGCTATTTTTTAGCTAAATTTGGAAAGTTTTAACTACAAATGAAAATTACTAGTAAATTCTATTAAAATGTTCTTATCACATTCATACTAAATGCCAAAATTCAAATGCTAAAAAATTAACCAACATCTGAATGTTGGAAATTGATATTTTTTCTAATTTTTGGACATTTTGAAATTAACTTCAACAGTAGGTCAAAATTCTGAATTTTTCCATTTTAAGAAAATTACCAATAGATTTAAGAATATTTTTTTTTTTTACAAAATGTCTACCAAAATATACTAAAACCATTATTATCCACATTCTGATAAAGTGATAGTTTTTTTCAAAACTTTTATAGTCAAATTAACAGGTGATTGTTACATTTTTCTAACTATTAGTTCATATCCATCAATTCTATTTTGTCAAAAATCTATTTTGTGCAAATATTTCAAACGGGTTTCACCAGAATTTTATTTTGAAATGAGGGTATTGGTATGGTATGCATAAAAAAAAGAAGATTGTCAGAATAAAGGCATGCAGTTTTTATTTCATCGTTAAATAATAACTATAGAAGTTATTTATAAATTATTACATCAAATTAAAGATTTTTTCTGTACTTTTAATGGTATAATTTTGTCTGCAGGGAGTATGACTCAAAACTCAAAATTCTGACATTTTTGGCAGTGAGTTTGGCATTGCTAATCTTATTTATTAATAATGTTTATTAAGTCTGGCCAAGTTAGATTTGCCTCAAAACAGCCCATGTTATTAATGTATAAATCCTGGAATTTTTGTTCTATATCACTAAGAATTAATTTACGATGTTAATAAAAAAAAATACTGTTTGAAATGTAACAATGAACCTGTTAATATTTAAAAACTTGTCTCTTTTCTTTCATTATTAATTCTGCTTTCTTTTTTTTTTTTTTTTTTTTTTTTTTTTTTTCAGAAATTGCCAACACCTGTTGGAGTAATTCACCAGTACTATCTCAACTTCTACACCTACATACGTTCCTACCACCAGTACACGATTGCCTACTGGTACAACTATTCTTTCTGGTAAATGAATGATTATTTAATGTCTTTATGTATTTACTCAACCCTTCCTCTCCGCCCTGTTGGCTGGGGCGTTAGAATGCACAACTGCACCTCTGCAGAGGGTAGGACTCCCCCAATGGGGCACTGTTGGCTGTGGGTGGTGACCCGTGATGCTTAAGGATAGAACCAGGTGGTTGAGCAGTCCATGACTTGCAATGCTCCACTTTGGCCTTTCTTGAGCTAGACCGCTCGTTGGAGGGCCCTCTGATCAATCAGCTGGTCATGTCAAGCACCTATATGATTGCCCCAACCTTATTGCCCTTATGGCAATCCAATCCTTATATATGGGTTAGAATGCGGTGGCTGAGGGTTACATGTCCTGGGAATGACGTTAAACTTTATCTGATGATGAGGTTCCAGTTTTGGAGGTTTGGGGAATGCGGAGCACTCCTTCATCACCATTGCTCCTTGGTTCACTCTGACCGGAGTGGTAGTACCTGTTAGGGTCCCATCTATGGGTTAAATAGAAAATGTGTTTATAAAAAAACATTGAGTATCCATTAAGAATGACTTTATTTCAAAATTTATTGGCATTAAATGACCCACTGAGGTTGATATGCTGTAAAACAAACCAAACCAAACCAAACCTCCCTCTATGGGTAGGATGTAACGCAGTCACTTTTTAAAAATACTGCTGGTTTGGATTCAGTTTTCCTTTTCCTAGACTGATTGTCTTATCAAAACTAAATAACCCAGTCTGCCTTACTATTTACCCATAACTAAAGAGAGAAGAGATGGATTCATACCTTTCTGAAGGGCATCAGCCTCGTCTAAGATTTAAATGCTGGTTGCTGATTCTATTTCCTACAATAATAACCATTATGCTAATCATGCCTGTAAATACAAAATTAGATAATTATTGATTATTGATTATTGATCCATTGTTTTATTAGTGTAGAATATGATTCCATTTTTTTGAGCTTTGTAGCCCATTTGACAAATGAACAGGTGAGTACCTGTCAGTATACATTGAAAGTGGTAGCTGTATCATTGTTTCTGCTAAGTACATTTTTTTGTTATTTGAAGAAATGACAAAATTTCCAGCAAGATAGATATTTAATGCTGTTTTAGTTTGAAAATACTACTGCAGAAAGTTCTATCATGTACTATCCTTTTTATGGTACTATTTTATGGTATACTATTAGAAATATAAATATTTTTGTGAATTATCTGATTATTTATTTTAAAGATATCACAATTTTGTCATAACCTGTATCTGATTCCAGGAAAAGGGTAAATTGTTTGTAGATTTCTTTTGTTTTGATTGATACATTATATCTTTATTTTCAAATAATACTATAATTCTCTTTGTATTAGGTAGCTAAAGAATTGAAATACTTTTAAAATGGTCTTTTTTTCTTCTTTTTTTCTTTTTTTTCTTTCTTCTTTTTTTCTTTTTTTTCTTTCTTTTTTTTCTCATGTGTGAAATTTGGTATTTATGTTGATAATTATTGAAATCTACAACAGTGATATGCAGTTAGAAACATGGTATTTATGAACAGAAACCTAAATACTAATGTATATTGATTCTCTCATGATTCAAAATGTGATTTAATTTTTAATATTTCCTTTTAATTCTCAATGTTAAACTTTCTAAAGTGCTTCTAAAACCAAAGATATTTATCTTATATTATAATAATATCTATGTCTCTTAAAAAACTGAAAAATTTTTTTATGTTTACAACTTGCAGTAATGAATGCAATAAAAAAAAAATTCATAATTTTTTGTTTATTCTGAAATTGTCAATTTTATTTATTTTTAGTGACTAATGCATCCACCAGTACACAGCAAGCCCGTGAAAATCTTCAAATACAACTTCAACAGCATCTTGGACAAACACAGACAGCAACTCTGCTGACCCATCCACTACACAATCTCAGACATTAGTCATTCATTCTCCTGGGCCATTATCTACTGCTCCTTCTCAAACGTTACTTCAACAGCAGCTCAAGTAGCTGTCTCTGCTTTTACAGTACCCGCTGCTAGCAATCAGCCCAAAAAGAAATTATTCTTAAATGTAAGATGCCTTTTCTTTCTTTATCTTCTGTTTAAGTTCAAAGTGTATCCATAGATCAGCTCAGTAAAAAGGAAAAAATCATTATCTTGATATTATTTAATACAATTATTTAAAAATATACTTTAAAAAAATTTTTTTTTAATTGTGTGAGTTTTAAAATCATTTCTAAAAGTGCCATTTTTATCAATAGTAAAAGAAAACTACCATTGTAAAAATAAAATGAAGCTAGGCTTTTACATTTTGTGTGTCTCAGATAGCAACCACATCAATAGTGTACTAAAATATTTTTAGATTGATTTTTTTACAACTTTAAATGACTAAAATATGAAGACCTCAATAATCTTGACTTCATGAGGTTCTCATAGAGAAGTAGACTTGTTGAAATTGGAATGTTTTTCACTTTGAAATTTCATGCAACACTTGTGAAAGGAAACATCTTCCACTATGATTTTAAAATGACAAAAATCTTATTGCAGAAAGAACAAATGTTTTGAAGCCAAAGAAATGTTTAAAGGTATCTAACAAAGTTACACGTCCAAAAAAGCACTTATTCTTGTTTTATGGCTGGATCTCGAGGTGAGTGAAATTTCTTCTTCAATCTGCATATTTATGCTTATTTACACAGTAAAAAAAAAAGAAAGTATATTTACATCTAAAAATCCTTGTTTTAATTTTAAATAGTAAGTGTAAAATAAATAGAAATAAGATCTAAGGAAACTATTACATTTCATATCTATATTAACAATTAAAATCAAAAGCTGGAAAAAGTATTATTTGGATTATTTAGACTATTATCTTCATCTTTATTGTTATCTATCTGTACAACGTTTCAGACGATGTGCCTCCCGGCCTTCATACATAGGTAAAAAGGTAGATATTCTAGGTAAAACAAGACATTAGGTTTATAAGCTCCCAAAATTCACACTGAATTGTCTTATTGGACACATAGCATAGTAGATAAAGGCATTAGATTAAGACAGTTCTAAGTGACAGTTTTCTCTAGGCTGCAGGTTCAATCCTGGTCAGGGTCAGCAGTAACATAGAATAATAATTAACACAGCTTAACACCTGTACCCCAGCTATAGTTAGCGGAATGAGAACAGGATACCCCCATGGATTGAATAAAGGGTTGAGTTTGAAGTTCCGTGATGGCTCCTGATTACGACAAGAAGATTTCCAAATTCAACAAGAAATACCCGAAGAAGGCTGGAGGGCACATCAACCGAAACGTTGTACAGATAACAATAAAAATGAGGACAATAGTTGGAATAATACAAATAATACATATTATCTAACCTCATCTCAGAAATTCAGAGAAATACTGGAAAAAGTAATTAAACTTTTTGCTTACTTAATTGCATTATACGCTTGAAAATTATATTGAAATCTAAAAATGACTTAATGCTTCTTGCTATACATTGTCTTGTTTATTTTCATTGTAACAGGATTTTCAAAACTTGAACAGAAAAGGCTTTAATTAATGATTTTTAAAAAATTTTACTGTAGTAAAATGAAAAAAAAAATTAAATTAGAATATTAAACTGAAACAATTTCATATTTTAGTGAGTTTTTCCTCCTTTAATAGAAATCTTTCATGATAAAAATGCATAGAATATCTGTATTAATTTTTTAAAAACTTTTTTTTTTACTTTAAGATAATCCATGCCCGACCCAAGGTGATATTATTAGTATCAGGTTAAGTGAGAATGAGGAGACATTACAGCAACCTGAAGGATCTAAAAAGGTTATTGTGGAAACTTTCTTCCAAATGAACTATGCCACAGGTGAATGGAAAAGAATTCAGAAAATAAAATGAGAACAATATTTGTTGCTTGACACAATTTTCTTTTTTTTTTTTTTTTTTTTTTTTTTCAAATAGCTTTGTAAGTTATAAGGACCAAATGGAGTAGAAATGAAGACTTCTATTCTGATTGTATAAAAATAAAGGACAATAAATTTAAAAGAAAAGTTTTTCTTTTTTCTTTTTTTTTTTTTTTTTTTCTTTTTCAAAAGAGACTTCAACTTTATATGAATTTTTGCTGCTGAAATTTGTAAGTTATATAGACTGGTGAGTCAAGACATGATCAACTGTGCCCACAAAACAACTCTTACATGATCAAGCACAAATCTGTTTCAGTTTTTTTTTACCAGGGCAATGTTTCTGAAAACATTCCTGTACAATTTCTGTAGTATGACATTTTATTGTCCTGCTGCTGATATATGTCACTGTCATCAGAGAAGACTTATTGTGGTAGGTATTGACCCAACCCATTCACCACAGGTAAGATGTGACACAAGAGTGCAAGTATGGGTGTTGTAGGTGGTATGCGAGTACCTTTTACATAAATGACCACATTGTGCCATTTTGATATTTTGTTTATTTTTTAAAAATTTTATTTGTTTTTATATTTTTTTTAGTCTTTAGTTTCCTTGCTCTGTAAAAGTCAAATCTCATGCTTTTCTTTTGCTGCATGAATTTGGAAGAACTTTTTGAACTTATTCTTTATTCAACTAATCTCTATCTATAAGAAATGATTTATGTATCATAAAATTATTCCACTTAGAAATTGTGAGTTGACCTCATGACTAGTAATCTCTCTCTTTGGCTGAACCATAAAAATAGGCAACTGATTTGGTCACCAGCCAAAATTTCAAAATGATGGATTGAATTATCAAAGCACTGAAGAAAAGAATAAAACTGTTAGTTTCATGAATGCATTGGAAAGCAAGAAAATAAAGTGGATTTTTGCATTCATGTCTTTATTAATACTTTTGACAACAAGGTGACATGTCAATAAAAATGCCTACAATTTCAATATTACAAATTTCATAATATTTGTATCATTAAAGATTGTGAAAAATTCTGATACAAAAATTGTCTCAACGATAAAAAATAAATCCAAAAATCCTGAAAAATTTATAACACTGTTAGAAATGGTTTTATAAAATTGTCTAAAATGTTAAAGTGTATCTGACAAAAAAAAAATATATATATATATCTGAAAGCTCCTCTTTCTCATTAAAGTAGTTTTGACTAGTGAGAAGGATCCCCTTTGGTTTGAATTCAGTTTGCCTTCTCCTAGACTGATTGCCATACCAACTTTAAAGAGCCTAGTCTCCCCTACTATCTACCCATAGCTGGAGGGAGAATAGTTGGATTTGTAACTTTCCCAAGGGCACTAGCACTGTGTGGAATGCAAACAGCTGTGTCAAAAATTTCAACTTGGGTCACCATGTCTATTTCCTACAAAGGTAACCCTTACACCATGCACCTTATGTCAAGAAACGAAAGATGGAGGGCAGATGCTAAAACCTGTAATGAAATTTGTATATTTGGATAAAGTTTATACATACACTTGGTTACATTAGAGACCAGTTTGATATACAAAATGAGATCAAATTCAGTAGCAAGGAACTAAAAGAAATGTTGTGTGATTACTTTGGAATAAGCATCAAGTTTCTAAAACCAAAAGAAAGGTAACAAAAGTCCAACTGTAGATATAGCAAATGTCAACAGAATGTGCCGTTCTATTGAGAAATGAATTGTAGAATCTAAATTTTGGACTCAATAATAAATTTGGTGATTCAAAGGATTTTACAAGTTTTTACACTGAAAGTAAAATACCTGATGTTTTTTATAGACTTTTCTTAGTACATTTATTTAGGCTTTCTAATTTAATAGAAAGCCTAATGAAACTAAATAAAAATTCATATAAAGATAACTTATTTTTAAGTGAGTATGACACTAAACTGCATCTGAAGGTGAGGCCCCAGTTTTGGGGAGTGTGGAGTACCCCTTCATTACTATTATTAGATTCCCTCTGACCTGGTGTGGTAGTACACATCTATGCCAGAGTTATGAAACCATGGAATGCAGCAGGGCAAATGAATCCAAAAGTGAGTCAATGGTCTGCTTCATCTGATGGTGAGAGGAGGAACTTTATAGGTCAATGACCAGGCGTAAACAGTTCTATCGGGGAAACTACTACTATTCATCTGTAAGGATGACATTTATTGAGGAGAAAAATAGCTATCGAAAGATAACTAGGCATCAAATTAAAATCAGACATTCAAACTGCATCATACTAGGTGCAGGCTTATCAAGTGTAATGGCCGATAGGGACGGATGGCAAAAGAGAGTCAAAGGAGTTTGTGTTGTCAACATGCCATGGTGATGAAATGTCTTTGGGAATAAAAGGGGATGAAAAACAGAATCTTAAAATGTTTATTAAATTGAATAAATATACATATCTTCCTGTATTGCGTAGCGTAGCATAGTGGATACAGGTGTTGAGTTAATACAGTTCTAAGTGACAGTTATCTCTAGGCTGCAGGTTCAATCCTGGTCAAGGGCGACAGTAGCATAGAATAAAAATCAACACAGCTTAACACTTGTACCCAGCTATGGTTAGCGGAATAAGAACAGTATACCCCCCATGGATTGAATAAAGGGTTGGGTTCAAAGTTCTATGATGGTTTCCGATTACAACAAGAAGGTTCCCGAGTTCAAAAAAGCTCCTGAGTCCGACAAGAACTGAGGAAGTCCAGAAGGGCGCATGGGCCAAAATGTTGTACAGATAATACAGATGAGGTCAATAGTCCGAATAAGACATATAATACGAATTATCAACCCTCATCTAAAAAATTCAGAGAAATACTAGAATAGCTGTACATATACTTTTTATACAGAGGTTCATTGAGGTATGAAAGTTATTTCAAGTGTTGCAAAAGGTTGTCATGTTTGAAGCATTCATGTGGTTGGTAATATGTGAAAACAATATTTACAAAAATCAATACAAATCACATATTCAAGACTAGAAACACTGTACTAATTTTCTTTACTTTTATTTCTTCAATTAACAGAAGATTTAAAAAAAAAAAAAATCTCATAGGGATTTTCCTTGTGTATTTAGAGGCTTGCCTAAGCAAATATCTGCTGTGAAAGCTTTGAAACGGTATTCCAAATCTTGGCGGTGAACTTCCAGTTCAGTTTGCAAGTGCTTGGCCTGAAATTATAAAAGTTGCAGAAAAGTAAAAATTTATAAATATGTCTGTTTGAAATAATGTTCTCTAGAATTTGAAATCATCACAATTCATTACTATAAAGCAAAAGTCTTAAAAAAACTGTAAAACGAATTCTAATTTTGCTAAATACAATACCAAGATATAAGGATATGATTTTTGATAAGAAAATATGAATGCTTACAAGAATTTGTATAGACTGTAACAATTTTAATACTCCCATAAAAGACTCTACTGTCACAAGTTTATCTATCACACACACACACACGTGCGCGCACACACACACACACACACACACACATATATATATGTAAGAAAGATTGCCCAACAACCAGGTGCACACCCTTTTATAAAGGAAAATTGGTGGAGACCAGCAAAGACCAAAGTCCAATAAAATCCACCCCCTATTTTTGTCTGAGGGGGTTAAAAAAAACCCTCTTATCCCTCATTTTCCATAAGATAAGCTAAATAAAAAATATATAAAAAAATTAATTAAAAAATATATTATTATTTATATTTTTTTAAAGGCAATTACAATGCGCATATCGTATAAAAATCGATAATTATTGAAAATAATCATAACAAGCAAACCCGGCAAATAAAGTGCGCCACGAGAACACCGTACAGCTGTTTCAACTTTATTAAGTCTCATCAGCGACTTAATAAAGTTGAAACAGCTGTACGGTGTTCTCGTGGTGCACTTTATTCGCCGGGTTTGCTTGTTATGATTATTTTCAATAATTATCGAATTTTATATGATATGCACATTGTAATTGCCTTAAAAATATATATATATATATATATAAATAATATACTTTACATAACAATGCTTCAAAAGCAAATTATCAAATTCCATTTAATTTAAAAATGAATAATAATAAAACAAATTAAAAAAAACGATAAAATGTAATAAAAGCAAATAAGACAAAAAATACAAATAAGATTAATAGTAAAAATAAACAACTTAAAAACAAGAATATATAAAGAATAAAAGATAGAACAAATATATAGAAAAGTTATTTATTATTAATGTATATATAAATATAGATAAGTGATTTATTTTCAACTTTTTAGATCTGGGGAAATTTCAGGTAGCTCTGCTTGTTTACACTAAATATTCTTAAAGTAATGTTTTTAGTATTTCCCCAGCATAGTAGCTGTAAAAACTAAAAGGATATTTTATATATAGATTGGCACTTCTGTCTAGGATCAGTGTAATATTTGTACTTTCTAGTCCTCTGCTTTTGATCAATATAGTATCTATTTACTCTTCCTTAATGAGTATTTAAGAGTTAATTTTACTACACTGGTCAAATAACAGAACATTGTCAAAAAGTGCTGAGTTCTGTTTACAAGATCATTGAACTATACATGAAGTAGTTTTTTCTTTGGTCACATGATCAAATGTGATTTGAACTTCTTGTCTCCACTCTCCACTCACACTGTTGATTAGAATCTAGAGAAGGTCATGCCACAGTTTGTTGAAAGAAGTAAACTACAAGTTTAATTGAACTAGAATATTCAAATGTGAATAAGAAAATAAACTCTGCCTGATAATGCATAACAAAGAGTTTATTTTATTTATGTACAGTGGATATAGTTACAATCTCACACTGTGTGCTGCAATACCAGTCTTAATTCCAGTATAAGTGAAGTGAATGATTTTAGAATAATAACTAGACAAAATGTGACACGTTGGGTCACTCAGTGAGCTCTGGGTAAGATAAGTGGGATTAGGGAAAAGTGAGTTTGTAAAGCAAATTAACTCTGAACATCCTGTTGAGAATTTTCTAAGTCCAGAGCCCCATTCCTATAAGGATTTATCAAAAAATGGCTAAAAATTACCTTTTCATTTAAAGTTACCTGTTATTTCCCTTAAATCAAAGACTTCTAAATATGTTTAATATTACATTTAAACAAAGGCTATCATTTGGAGTAGATTAGAAAAATGAATATGACTTCCGGACGGGTGGAATGAGGCCGTATAGGACGTTAAGAGTTAAATAATAAAAAAATAAATATGAAAAAAAACAAACATTAAAATCATTTTGTAACATTTCTAAGAAAGGGAATGTTTGACCTAATTTAAATTGAAGAGCCAAGATGTTGGCCTTGTTGGCTGTTTATGAAATGTAACATACAAATACGTTTCATAACACTACAATATCTCTCTCTCTCCACCTCACAGGGAAACTAACATATATCACGAGGCGGTAATCAAGATATACATGGAGAGGGTGAAAGTGACAGGCAGAATGTCAAGTGAGAGACGGGTCAGTTTTTGTCTTAATTGCAAATTATGATTAATTAGAACCAATTAAAATGGAATTTTCTTCAAGCATAACTCAATCCTAAAACTAAGGAATATTTTAGTATAACTTTCATATAATTAAACTAAACAGTAAGTATAAGCCTTTAGGAGACAAAAAGTTGATTTGCTCAGCTTTAGTATAATAATAGATTTATATGAGCAGTATCAGCTGTCAACAGTGTGTCTGGTTTATGATGTGTCTTCCTGCTCTAACCACTTGTTTTATATCTAGTAGTTGCCTTTCCATCTGTGACAAGTATCTCTCTCTCTCTCTCTCTCTCTCTCTCTCTCTCTCTCTCTCTCTCTAGCTCAAATTTCTTATTTTCATTTCTTTTCAAATTTCTTTTATTCTTTTATTTCTTTTTTATTTTGTTACTTATAATTTATATTAATATTTATGTTAATATTTAATAATATTTATATTTTATTTATAATTTTTAAAACAATATATAGTTATTTATTTCTTTTTTATTCTTTTATTTCTTTTATTTCTTTTTAAAATTTTTTTATTTCTTTTCAAATTTCTCTCTCTCTCTCTCTCTCTCTCTCTATCTCTCTCTCTCTTCTAACTCAAATTTCTTATTTTCATTTTCTTTTCAAATTTCTTTTATTCTTTATTTCTTTTTTATTCTGTACTTATAATTTATATTAATATTTTTTAATATTTATAATATTTATATTATTATTATAATTTTTAAACAATATATAGTTATTTATTTTTTTTTATTCTTTTATTTTTTTTATCTTTATTTTTTTTAAAATTTTTTATTTCTTTTCAAATTTTTCTCTCTCTTTCTCTCTCTCTCTCTCTCTCTCTCCTCTAACTCAAATTTCTTATTTTCATTTCTTTTCAAATTTCTTTTATTCTTTTATTTCTTTTTTATTCTGTTACTTATATTTATATTAATATTTATATTAATATTTAATAATATTTATATTTTATTATAATTTTTAAAAACAATATATATGTTATTTTTCTTTTCAAATTTTTTTATTTCTTTTCAAATTTCTTCTCTCTCTCTTCTCTCACTCTCTCTCTCTCTCTCTCTCTCAATCTCTTCTTCCTCTCTCTCTCTCTCTTTCTCTCTTCTCTCTTTCTCTCTCTCTTCATCTTTCTAACTCATTTCAGCATCTGCACCAAAAAATCTAACTTCTCAGCATCCATCATTTAACTGAACTTTTTGGGCAAATTTCACATTTACCCAACCCATTCATCATGGGTAAGGATGTGACACAAGGATGGAGCATCCAGCAAGGATCAAACTTGCTTTTCACTAATAATGGATCTCCGAAACTAGCTTGCTAACCATTAAACCATGATGGCACCTTCTCACAGACTATATCAATCTCTTTCAGGTCGAAGCAAAGGGGAACAATCTCATAAATCCATCTTCTCTTGCTACTAATGCCCCAAAATCTCACCAATACTTACATCATTTTCACTCGTCTATTGTGTGTTCCTTTCTTAACACACTCCCTAAGTATTGATAATCATTTTTTATTTTGGAAATCAATTCTCATGAATTTATTTCACCACCATCTTTTTAGGCAGCAATCCTAACTACTTGTTATATGTGAATATTGTAATGCAAGAGAGAAGAGAAAACGTTGGCTTAACAAGGATATATGTAATGCCTGCTGGAATAGCATGGGTGGAAGTATGACTATAGAATAAAGGGGTGTAATTTATATACAGAAATATACTCATTTGTTTCTTTGGGGGGGGGGGTATGAGGGTAGAAATGAAGGTTTAGCAAGGAAGTTAAGTGTTCAAATATTCATACTGCGATAATTGAGTTCTTGTAAGTGTTCAAGTATAAACTTGTGTGAGCTGTTGTTTGTATGTGTGAGAGAAAATGTCCTGGTTTTGGATCTTGTTAAGACTACTATCTTATGCTTTTGAGTTGAAGAACATAACTAATGGGAGAATGAGAAACTGACAAAATTTGGAATTTTCCCTGGTATATAGTTTGGTATTTTTCTAATTGGTCAAAGCTTTGTCTTGGGTCATATGACTTGCACACTACTACATCCATAACAGTCTGGTTGAACTAGAATGGATTGTCTATTGTTTTACTATGATGAATTTATCGGAAATCTGATAGTGAATTATCTTCCCTGCTGCTAGAGGTGAATCACATAGATGTTGGGTGCCGAAAATTTTTCAAAAGGGCAGTTTATACCGAGGGAAGATCGCAAAATAGAGGCATCGTACACCATTACTTGGTCTGTTAGGGGAGTATTGTCTTGGCCGTCGACCTGGACGGAGGCATTTTTTAACCAGCATACTTTCTAAGGCTGTCTCATAGCATACTACTGAAGGCCGTTTCGACGCAAAACTTATCAGAAGGACTGAGGACCTAAATAGTCAATTTAAGAGGGGCCCCCCATCCCGTCATTTAAAAGAACAGTTAACACTGGGAGAAGCTTCTAAAAAGAAGCATCCCCTACTTTTACTTATCGGACGAGAACCGACAAAAACGGACAGT
>CM042144.1:124414135-124492659 GCA_023376005.1 Doryteuthis pealeii | reverse complement strand
AAAAAAAAAGAGAAGAGATTGGGGTCAGCAGAGTTGCTGTCTGTGTTTGTCCAAGATGCTGTGAAGTTGTATTTGAAGATTTTCACGGGCTTGCGTGTACTCGGTGGATGCGTTAGTCACGTAAGAAATAAATAATGACAATTTCAAGAGAATAAACAAAAAATTATGAATTTTTTTTTTTATTGCATTCATACAGCAATTGTAAACATACAAAAAATTTCAGTTTTTAAGACATGATTATTATTTATTTAGATATGAAGATAATATCTTTTGGTTTTAGAAAGGCACATGTTAGACGAAGTTTAACCATTGAGGAATTAAAGGAAATATTCACAGAAATATTAAATCACCATATGTATGAATCAATGGAGAAGAATCAATATTACATTATATCTGTAGGTTTCTGCTTCATAAATAACCGATGTTTCTAACGCATATTGATGTTCGTACCGATCCATCTTCAATATATGACAACATAAGATAACCAATATCACACATGAGAAAAAAAAAGAAGAAAAAACAGGAAAAAAAACTAAAAGACCATTAAAAGTATTTCAATTCTTTAGCTACCTAATACAAAACGAGAATTATAGTATATTTGAAAATAAAGATATAATTGTATCAATTCAAAACAAAAAGAAATCTACAAACAATTTACATTTTCCTGGAATCAGATACAGGTTATGAGCAAAATTGTGATATCTTTAAAATAATAATCAGTTATATTCACAAAAATATTTTATATTTTCTATATAGTATACCATAAATGGTACCATAAAAAGGATAGTACATGAGAGAACTTTTCTGCAGTTGTATTTTCAAACTAAAACAGCATTAAATATCTATCTTGCTGGAAATTTTGTCATTTCTTCAAATAACAAAAAAATGTACTTGCAGAAACAATGATACAGCTACCACTTTCAATGTATACTGACAGGTACTACCTGTTCATTTGTCAAATGGGCTACAAAGCTCAAAAAATGGAAATCATATTCTACACAATAAAAAATGGATCAATAATCAATAATTATAATTATCTAATTTTGTATTTACAGGCATGATTAGCATAATGGTTATTATTGTAGGAAATAGAATCAGCAACCAGCATTTAAATCTTAGACGAGGCTGATGCCCTTCAGAAAGGTATGAATCCATCTCTTCTCTCTTTAGTTATGGGTAAATAGTAAGGCAGACTGGGTTATTTAGTTTTGATAAGACAATCAGTCTAGGAAAAAGGAAAACTGAATCCAAACCAGCAGTATTTTTAAAAAGAGTGCTGCGTTACATCCTACCCATAGAGGGAGTTTGGTTTGGTTTGGTTTGTTTTACAGCATATCAACCTCAGTGGGTCATTTAATGCCAATAAAGTTTTGAAATAAAGTCATTCTAATGGATACTCAATGTTTTTTTATAAACACATTTTTCTATTTAACCCATAGATGGGACCCTAACAGGTACTACCACTCCGGGTCAGAGTGAACCAAGGAGCAATGGTGATGAAGGAGTGCTCCACATTCCCCAAACCTCCAAAACTGGAACCTCATCATCAGATAAAGTTTAACGTCATTCCCAAGGACATGTAGACCCTCAGCCACCGCATTCTAGTACCCATATGATAAGGATTGGGGGTTGCCATAAGGGCAATAAGGTAGGGGCAATCATATAGGTGCTTGACATGACCAGCTGATTGATCAGAGGGGCCTCTCCAACGAGCGGTCTAGCTCAAGAAAGGGCCAAAGTGGAGCATTGCAAGTCATGGACTGCTCAACCACCTGGGTTCTATCCTTAAAGCATTACGGGTCACCACCCACAGCCAACAGGTGGCCCATTGGGGGAGTCCTACCCTCTGCAGAGGTGCAGTTGGTGCATTTTAACGCCCCAGCCAACAGGGCGGAGAGGAAGGGGTTGAGTAAATACATAAAGACATTAAATAATCATTCATTTACCAGAAAGAATAGTTGTACCAGTAGGCAATCGTGTACTGGTGGTAGGAACGTATGTAGGTGTAGAAGTTGAGATAGTACTGGTTGAAGTTACTCCAACAGGTGTTGCAATTTCTGAAAAAAAAAAAAAAAAAGCAGAATTAATAATGAAAGGAAAAGAGACAAGTTTTAAAATATTAACAGGTTCATTGTTACATTTTCAAACAGTATTTTTTTTTTTTATTAACATAGTAAATTAATTCTTTAGTGATATAGAACAAAATTCCAGGATTTTTATACATTAATAACATGGGCTGTTTTGAGGCAAATCTAACTTGGCCAGACTTTAATAAACATTATTAATAAATAAGATTAGCAATGCAAACTCACTGCCAAAATGTCAGAATTTGAGTTTTGAGTCATACTCGCTGCAGACAAATTATACCATTAAATAGTACAGAAAAAAAATCTTTAATTTGATGTAATAATTTATAAATAACTTCTATAAGTTATTATTTAACGATGAAATAAAAACTGCCATGCTTTATTCTGACAATCTTCTTTTTTTTATTATGCAGACCATACCAATACTAATACCCTCATTTCAAAATAAAATTCTGGTGAAACCCGTTTGAAATATTTGCACAAAATAGATTTTTTGACAAAATAGAAATTTGATGTGATATGGAACTAGATAGTTTGGAAAATGTAACAATCACCTGTTAAATTTGACTATAAAAGTTTTGAAAATAAAGATATCACTTCATCAGAATGTTGGATAATAATGGTTTTATGTATATTTGGTAGACATTTTGTAAAAAAAAAAAAAAAATATTCTTAAATCTATTGGTAATTTTCATTTAAAATTGGAAAAATTTCAGAATTTTGACCAACTGTTGAAGTTAATTTCAAAATGTCCAAAAATTAGAAAAAATATCAATTTCCAACATTCAGATGTTGGTTAATGTTTTTTAGCATTTGAATTTTTGGCATTTAGTATGAATGTGATAAGAACATTTTAATAGAATTTACTAGTAATTTTCATTTGTAGTTGAAAAACTTTCCAAATTTAGCTTAAAAAATAGCTAAGATTAAGGGGTCATGCTGAGTGGCATCCACTTAAACATAAACACCACAACGCTGGAAACAATACCTTCTGTTAGTGAGAAAATTATTGCTTATTTGAGAAGGAAATACTTTAAATGTTTATAATGGTTGAAGAAAATAAATTTTTCAAATGATATATACTTTTATTTTTGTGTGGTTTTATCAATTTCAAAAATTAGCTAGAAACAAGTTGAATTCCAGAAAATAACTTTCAAAGTTTATTTTTTTAATTATTCAATTTTCATTCTGTTTTAATTTTTTTCGCTACTGGAAAAAAAAGTCAAGAAAAAAATATTCTCAACCGATATATTTAAGTATATCATTATATTCTTCTTGTTTTTACTAGTAAAAATGTATATTATGATATAAGTATGATATAAGTAAAAAATTTGAATTACTCGGCAACTGTTCAATGTATTTTAAAAATTCAAAAAGCATTTCTTTTCTCAATGAACTCTATTAAAAAAGTTACCTTTTAGATAGACTAAATCAAAACCTAAATTAATTTAAAAGATAAAAATTTGAGTATGCATTGCTAATAAGATGCTAATTAAGATTAAATAATGGTTATTTAATAATCATTGAGAATATAATGAAAATAACTTAGGGAATTGTGACATTGCTGGTGATATAGTTTCAGTTATAGACGGACACATAATCTTCATTATTAAATACATAAATACTCATATAGATCTAACTTTCAAGTAAATCCATAAAATAAAATTTTAAAATAATAAAAATATGAATCTTACAGCTAATACGGGTGTTACTAAGCCAGCAGCATAATCAGGAGTATAAGTTGTTGTAGTTTCTGTAGCAGTAGTTGCTGTAGCAGCAGCTTCTTTTTCTTTCTTCTGTTGACCAATAGCTTCTTGTTCTTCACAAAAACAAAGGAAAAAAAAACGTCATTTGAAAAGGTGACAACTATTTACATTTTGTAAACATCTATGGCTTTCATAAACTCTACATGATATGAATATTAGTTTACCAAGATAATGTCTGTACTTGTATATTCGTAAAAAAAATTATAAAAGTCATTTTAAATATTCTAAAATTGATTAATTTTATAGAATTTTACAAATATAAAAGTACAGATTTCAATAAAGATATAATTATGCTGAAATACAGTCAATAGAATTTCAGAAAAAGTTTATTTGCTGGGTTTTGCTGTAGCTATTGCAGCCATTTTTGAGATTCAATATGTTGACATTAAAAATATACTTAAATCAAATTAGTTAATCAAGTACTGCTTAAAATTTTAATAAATAAATCTGAAGTAAAACAATTTTAATTGAAAGAAAAGCTAAGAACAAAGCTTTAAAGACAAATTTCAATTGTCGTCATAAAAAAAAAAAAAAAAAAAAAAAAAAAAAATATATATATATAAATATATAAAAAATACTTACCAGCCATTTTTCTCCGGCGCTTCGCTTCTTTAGCTCCAACAGGTTGCTCCGCAATTTCAATAAGCTATAACAAAAATGATAACAGTATCACAGAAATTTGAAAAAATTATTTTAAAAATGTAAAAATACAGATATTATCTGAGTAAAATACTTTTTTTTACTAAATGATTAAGTAATTATTTTGAATAAATACAATTTCAGAAAAAGGTTACTTGCTGGGTTTTGTTTTAGGTGCTGCAGCTCATTTTTGAGATTCATTAGATATACAATACATTACAGACAATTACAATCAATTAGTTATTTTTATGGGTATGATCAAAAGTAGCTAAAATTTTAGAGAATGTTTTGCACCAATTTTTGAAATATTGAAACTTTAGTTTCAATTATCATTAAGACTTCTTTTTTTTAATTAATTATACTTGGAGTTTTGTTTCTTTTCATCTAGTTGTTTTTACAGTAGGTCAATCCTTGTTGGGTTATTTAATGCTCAAGTAAGTCTAGGAAAAAAAAAAAAAAAAAAAAAAAAAAAAAGATTTTCTTACAAGCAATTAGATGGTTTCAAGTAATTAATAATAATCTATAAACTATTACAGCTCCAAATAATTGTTCTTCATTCAAATAATTTACATACAGTTATGGTTTCAAGTATTCCTATCTAATACTAATAATTTGTATACAGTTATACGGTTTCAAGTATTTCAAGCAATTATATGATTTCAAGTAATTAATAATAAAAATCCTTTGTAAACAATTATAGCCTTAAGTAAATATTCTTATTACAAATAATTTGTAGTTAAATGGTTTCAAGTATTTCTATCTTTTTCAAATAATTTTCAAACAAATCTATGGGACATTAACAAGTACTTCAATTCCAGGTCAGAACATGGAAGTAATGGAAATGAAGGGATGACTCCACACTCCCTAGAACGGAAGCCTCAACACTAGATAGGATTTACGGTCATACCGAATATATATATATATATATATATATATATATATATAATCTTGGCTCTTGCAGATGTGAAAATTGTTTAAAGTTACGTCATTAAAATCAATTTTATATATATATATATATATATATATATATATATATATATATAAAATTGATTGGCGTAACTTTAAACAATTTTCACATCTGCAAGAGCCAAGACTAGATCAGCATAATCAGACTTAGATTAGGTTTTTTAAACTTTCAGTAGACCTAGAACCAAGAGAGGTATGTATTTTTAAACAGATCTATTTGACCTATAGATGAGACCCTTACAGATAATACTACTACTACTACTCCAGGTCAGAGTAAACCTGAGAGTAATAGCAACCAAATAGGACTGGAGCCTTAACACTGGATGCAATTTAGTGTAATACCCAGGATAACCTTATTTTGAGGGAGGGTCTTACCTCTCTGCAGGGGATATAGTTGATATACTCTAAGCCACACCAATAAAAATTGAAAAAAGTTTAGGAGCCACCATCTTAGAATTTCTATATTCATTTGTGCAAAATTCTTTTTTTTTTTTCTTTTTTGTAAAATACTTGCAATGTCGTTAATTTTAAGATCCAACACCCACTGTAATAAAAACTTTAAATGGACTAAAAATCAAATAACCGAAATATAACCAGTTAATTCCCCTTTAAATCTTTATTTAGTTCAAAATATGGCCTGAAAGCTTAAAATAGAAATCAATATCATGAAAGACACCATCCTGGAAAAAGAAAAAAAAATGGTTTCAAGTAGCAAACAATTATCTCTACTGTAAATAATGTAATATAACTTTTAAAAGAGACTGTAAATAAAATAGAAGACTGACTAAACAAAATAAACAATGTAACAAATATACCTATACCAAGTCTAAAAAAAATTAAAAATTTCAACAAAAAAAATACACACAAATACTTAAAGAGGTTTGCATAAGTTGTTAACAGAAGTTAACTATCATAGAAACAAGTTTAGAGGAAATGTATTTTTTTTAGATTTAGGAGTGTTTTCTTTTTTAGTAATATTAAATAAATTTTAGTTAAAATATTAGTGAAATTACCAAGTATTAGTAAAAAAAAAAAAAAAAAAACACTAAGCCCAACCCTTGGAAATCACATTTCACTACAAACTATACTTATTTTACATATGGTTTGTTTCCATCATCGACTATTTATATTAATATGCAACTTTTTTTGTTTGTTTGGGAAATACATAAGATTGATAATATTTTATTTTTCCACTATATTTTAGAAACATCAATCATTTATTATTTTTCCTATCTAAGTTTAAAACATGTTCTAAAAAATAGAAATTGACTAGGGGAGGGGTTGGAGGGGACATATACCCTACATTCATATCAAATTTTATTTTTTTTTATTTAATTTCTAAATTTAAGGTGAATCTTAGCTTGTAATTAATGTATCAAGCATCTTAAAGAGTTCAAGTAAAATATAGTAGGGATTTTTTTTAATTTTATTTAATTTCTAAATTTAAGGTGAATCTTAGCTTGTAATTAACCCCAATGTATCAAACATCTTAAGAGTTCAAGTAAAATATAGTAGGGATTTTTTTTAATTTTATTTAATTTCTAAATTTAAGGTGAATCTTAGCTTGTAATTAACCCAATGTATCAAACATCTTAAAGAGTTCAAGTAAAATATAGTAGGGATTTTTTTTAATTTTATTTAATTTCTAAATTTAAGGTGAATCTTAGCTTGTAATTAACCCCAATGTATCAAACATCTTAAAGAGTTCAAGTAAAATATAGTAGGGATTTTTTTTAATTTTATTTAATTTCTAAATTTAAGGTGAATCTTAGCTTGTAATTAACCCCAATGTATCAAACATCTTAAAGAGTTCAAGTAAAATATAGTAGGGATTTTTTTTAATTTTATTTAATTTCTAAATTTAAGGTGAATCTTAGCTTGTAATTAACCCCAATGTATCAAACATCTTAAAGAGTTCAAGTAAAATATAGTAGGGATTTTTTTTAATTTTATTTAATTTCTAAATTTAAGGTGAATCTTAGCTTGTAATTAACCCCAATGTATCAAGCATCTTAAAGAGTTCAAGTAAAATATAGTAGGGATTTTTTTTAATTTTATTTAATTTCTAAATTTAAGGTGAATCTTAGCTTGTAATTAACCCCAATGTATCAAGCATCTTAAAGAGTTCAAGTAAAATATAGTAGGGATTTTTTTTTAATTTTATTTAATTTCTAAATTTAAGGTGAATCTTAGCTTGTAATTAACCCAATGTATCAAGCATCTTAAAGAGTTCAAGTAAAATATAGTAGGGATTTTTTTAATTTTATTTAATTTCTAAATTTAAGGTGAATCTTAGCTTGTAATTAACCCCAATGTATCAAGCATCTTAAGAGTTCAAGTAAAATATAGTAGGGATTTTTTTAAATTTTATTTAATTTCTAAATTTAAGGTGAATCTTAGCTTGTAATTAACCCCAATGTATCAAACATCTTAAAGAGTTCAAGTAAAATATAGTAGGGATTTTTTTTAATTTTATTTAATTTCTAAATTTAAGGTGAATCTTAGCTTGTAATTAACCCCAATGTATCAAACATCTTAAGAGTTCAAGTAAAATATAGTAGGGATTTTTTTTAATTTTATTTAATTTCTAAATTTAAGGTGAATCTTAGCTTGTAATTAACCCCAATGTATCAAACATCTTAAGAGTTCAAGTAAAATATAGTAGGGATTTTTTTTAATTTTATTTAATTTCTAAATTTAAGGTGAATCTTAGCTTGTAATTAACCCCAATGTATCAAGCATCTTAAAGAGTTCAAGTAAAATATAGTAGGGATTTTTTTAAATTTTATTTAATTTCTAAATTTAAGGTGAATCTTAGCTTGTAATTAACCCCAATGTATCAAACATCTTAAGAGTTCAATTAAAATATAGTAGGGATTTTTTTTAAATTTTATTTAATTTCTAAATTTAAGGTGAATCTTAGCTTGTAATTAACCCCAATGTATCAAGCATCTTAAGAGTTCAAGTAAAATATAGTAGGGATTTTTTTAAATTTTATTTAATTTCTAAATTTAAGGTGAATCTTAGCTTGTAATTAACCCCAATGTATCAAACATCTTAAGAGTTCAAGTAAAATATAGTAGGGATTTTTTTAAATTTTATTTAATTTCTAAATTTAAGGTGAATCTTAGCTTGTAATTAACCCCAATGTATCAAACATCTTAAGAGTTCAATTAAAATATAGTAGGGATTTTTTAAAATTTTATTTAATTTCTAAATTTAAGGTGAATCTTAGCTTGTAATTAACCCCAATGTATCAAGCATCTTAAAGAGTTCAAGTAAAATATAGTAGGGATTTTTTAAATTTTATTTAATTTCTAAATTTAAGGTGAATCTTAGCTTGTAATTAACCCCAATGTATCAAACATCTTAAGAGTTCAAGTAAAATATAGTAGGGATTTTTTTAAATTTTATTTAATTTCTAAATTTAAGGTGAATCTTAGCTTGTAATTAACCCCAATGTATCAAACATCTTAAGAGTTCAAGTAAAATATAGTAGGGATTTTTTTTAATTTTATTTAATTTCTAAATTTAAGGTGAATCTTAGCTTGTAATTAACCCCAATGTATCAAGCATCTTAAAGAGTTCAAGTAAAATATAATAGGGATTTTTTTTAATTTTATTTAATTTCTAAATTTAAGGTGAATCTTAGCTTGTAATTAACCCCAATGTATCAAACATCTTAAGAGTTCAAGTAAAATATAGTAGGGATTTTTTTTAATTTTATTTAATTTCTAAATTTAAGGTGAATCTTAGCTTGTAATTAACCCCAATGTATCAAACATCTTAAGAGTTCAAGTAAAATATAGTAGGGATTTTTTTTAATTTTATTTAATTTCTAAATTTAAGGTGAATCTTAGCTTGTAATTAACCCCAATGTATCAAACATCTTAAGAGTTCAAGTAAAATATAGTAGGGATTTTTTTTAATTTTATTTAATTTCTAAATTTAAGGTGAATCTTAGCTTGTAATTAACCCCAATGTATCAAACATCTTAAGAGTTCAAGTAAAATATAGTAGGGATTTTTTTTAATTTTATTTAATTTCTAAATTTAAGGTGAATCTTAGCTTGTAATTAACCCCAATGTATCAAACATCTTAAGAGTTCAAGTAAAATATAGTAGGGATTTTTTTAATTTTATTTAATTTCTAAATTTAAGGTGAATCTTAGCTTGTAATTAACCCCAATGTATCAAACATCTTAAGAGTTCAAGTAAAATATAGTAGGGATTTTTTTAAATTTTATTTAATTTCTAAATTTAAGGTGAATCTTAGCTTGTAATTAACCCCAATGTATCAAACATCTTAAGAGTTCAAGTAAAATATAGTAGGGATTTTTTTTAATTTTATTTAATTTCTAAATTTAAGGTGAATCTTAGCTTGTAATTAACCCCAATGTATCAAACATCTTAAGAGTTCAAGTAAAATATAGTAGGGATTTTTTTTAATTTTATTTAATTTCTAAATTTAAGGTGAATCTTAGCTTGTAATTAACCCCAATGTATCAAACATCTTAAAGAGTTCAAGTAAAATATAGTAGGGATTTTTTTTAATTTTATTTAATTTCTAAATTTAAGGTGAATCTTAGCTTGTAATTAACCCCAATGTATCAAACATCTTAAAGAGTTCAAGTAAAATATAGTAGGGATTTTTTTTAATTTTATTTAATTTCTAAATTTAAGGTGAATCTTAGCTTGTAATTAACCCCAATGTATCAAACATCTTAAAGAGTTCAAGTAAAATATAGTAGGGATTTCTTTTTTCAACTGCTGTAATTGAAGTGAAAAAAAAAAAATTTTTGATAAAAAAAAATATCCAGCAGGCTATCTATATAAATGTAAATGAACTCAATTTCTGGAAAAAATGTTAAGAAATAGTTTTACATTTAATAGATTGGCTTCTTGAATAATAGCAGTTACCAACAAAATTTACCTATTTTCATTATAGTCCCAATTTAAAAGCGCAGTAAGGGTAACCCTATGATGGATGACCAGCTTTTGGCCTAACATTTCCTTAATGTTTATGATATGAATCCAATTTTAGCTTTACCTTTTTATAGTATAAAAGTTCAACAACCATTCACCTACAGCAGTTCTTCATATTTACAGCATAGGTTGCAGACAATGTGATCCTATTCCCACAGAACTAAACATTCAAGTTATTTCTTACAATTTAAGATCAACCCATGAGGCTAAAAGATTAATTTATTTCAGTCTGTTAACTTATGTTTTATTACCCATACATTTTGTATTAACAAGTTTTATCTTTAATTTTCCTTTTGCAAATTACCTTGATTCCTCCTTCTTTGCTTCGCAGACTTCCTGTTGCTGTTGTGGCACGAGGAGTTAAACTATTACTTCGTGTTAGGCCAGAACTAGCAGATATAAAACAGTTACTGCTAGATGCAGAGGTAGGTGTGCTTATACTGTTATTTGTGACAGGTGTAACAGGTGTACCAGGTGTGCTGGGTAGACTGGCTGGCAATGGACTTTGGACGTTGGTAATCCCAGGTTTGGAAAGAGCTAAATCAAAAATTAGTTTTAGTATACATTCAATAAATGTCCAATTAAATAAAGTTTTAGCATTAAAAAGAAGAAAAATAAAAAATACTAAAACTCATTTTGATAATCTTTTGTACCAATCAATTTTAATATAGCTTTCCTAATTCTTTCAATATTATCTCAAGATAGTCAAAACAAAGTTTTCTGAATAGTTTGTATAAATTTTAAGATTGTATCTATATTAATATGCTATACAACTTATGATAAGAGTTTTATGTTACACATGAGAGTATGTATTAATTGAATTTTATACACAGCTGTTATATAGAATCAGATAGCATGTTTCTTTGAAAGTATGAATCAGATCTTAAAAATCCTTTTCAATTTTATTTTGTACAATGGTGCAAGCTGTAAATGTTTTGATTTATATATGTCATTTATAGTAAACTTGTTGATGTGGATATAAATTATTTATAGAAAACTTGTATAATTTCACAATACTATGCAAAGTGATTCTTCTTCAAATAAAACAGTGAAATAGTATAATAAGTATACACACATATATATACATAATATACTTAAACTTATTGAAAGTAATTTTCAAAGCTAACTGATTTGGAATATTTTAAAAAGTTGATATAAAAATTAAAATTTATATTAAGTAAATAAAACAAGATTTTAAAAATTTATGTTTATTTACTCTTTAAAAACTGAATATAAAAGAATTTTTTTTTTTTTTCACATTGTTATCTAAATTTAAATATAATAAAAAGGTAAAGTCTCCTTCAGAATAGATAGTTTGCAGAGTTGAAGATTAAATACTTTTGCTCATCAAAACTTTTAGATTTCATTATAAAACTATTAGATACTTCAGTTTATAGTTGTAAATATAAGGCAAATTTTGATTGAAAAAAAAAGAAAAAAAAGACAGTAGGAATTAAGTTCGGGAAAACAAACAATTATTCAAATATTCAGGGGAAAAAAAGTTTATATATACCAGGATCTTCGATCTTCTTAGCAAAGCTCCGTACTTTAACAGGCACTGCATTAGCAGTATAGTTTTTTTTATTGTTGGCAACTTCTGTAGCTAAATTAGGAGGAAAAAACATTTCAAAATTAGGAGGAAAAAACATTTCAAAATTAGCTTGTTACAAAGCAGTTGACTGGCAATAAGAACATCAAATTTCAATTTATTTTTAGGATGTATTTACAAGAGAAAATAATAGGGAATTAATTCATCCAACTTTTCTGGTCTAATTCATCTTAAAAGAATTGGTGGATGCCAAGTGTCTTATAAGTTTCTGGAGGATCTGTACTTTATCCCCAATTGATTAAACATCTGAAACAAATTATCTTTTAGACTAATATTCTAAAGAATGCGTGCTATATATTAGAACCAGACAAATGTGGAGAAAAAAAAAGAAATTCAATTTAAATTATTGATACTATTCATGTTGATCGGTCCCTTATTGAAATGTTGCAAAATCTTACTCTAGTGTTAACTAAGGAAGTCATGTGTAAGTAATAAATAAAATTGATAACTTTTTTTGTAAATTGAAAAAAAAAAAAATATGGATAAAATAGAATAAAATATTTCAATTAAAATCAAATTTTTAAAAAATGTAGTTACAATTAAAAAAAAATAATCTCAAATAAATTTATGTAAGTTATTGTTTGCTTTGTAAGAAAAAAAAAAAAACAAAACAAAAAATAAACTTAAAATAGATTTATTGAAAAGAAAAGGAAAACTAATTTGATGGAATTTACTAGAACCAACATAATACTGGACTTTATTTTAAAAGACATTCCTTGATTTTGTTCAGAATGACCAACAATGATAGTGCCAAAATATTAGATTGAGGAAAAAGGATTTTAGTTATACCATAAGAGATTTTTCATGTTTAAACAAAAGCAACCATTTTGATAAATAAAAATTTGTTATAACAAAAAAGTTAAAACCTATTCTAAATTAGTTTCCAAAATATACCTAAAAAAATGTATACTTACATTTTTGCAAGAGTTCTGCTCTTAATGTTGCAGATTTAGGTTTCCGTTTAAGAGCAAAATGTTTTACAGGCAATGGTAGCTGGCCAGCAACAGAGACCAATGCTGTTTTATTAAGAAACTGACATTCAATGGGAAGCATACGAGTGTCTGCATTCTTCTTAACTGGTAGAAAACAAAAAAAAAAAAAATATTTTAAAACCATTTTACAAATAATCAATTTCAGTTAATGCAATGTTCATATTAAACATGTTCCCAGAATAAGAGATGCAGATTCAAGTCCTATCAGAGGCTAGTTCTTTATTTCCAATTCATGCTGATTACTTTTAACCCTCAAGTACAGGATATCTCAAAAAAAGAGAAAAAAAAGGACAATCACAGTTTGCTAAATTCATCAGGTGCTATCTACAGTAAATTCATGGTAAATTTATCGCAAGTAAATTAATCAGGGTAGAATTTAATCATTGCTTTTAAAGAATTTAATAAAGAGCTAAAGTGTTAGGGAAATCTTATAAGAGCAATTAATCTGATATGATGAATTTACCTACAATAAATTTACCACATGCTGAATTCACATAGAATCACACATTCAAACTTCATTCTCTCCATTAAATAAAAGGTTGTGAATGTTCACTATACAAAGCCTTTATTATTCCAATCTGATATGATCTGAGCCTGAAATATCCTGAGGCTTAGGAAAATAAAGGATTAACAGCAATAAGATTTAAGGTTCTAGAGCAATGTGGTAAAAAGCAACAATAAACTGAAATAATTAAATTTCTTAAAAATCAAAGGGAACAGTTTAAATAGGTTTGTTTTGTTTTACGGCATATCAACCTCGGTGGGTCATTTAATGCTGACAAAGTTGTGAAATAAATTCATTCTTAATGCATAATACAATTTTGTTTATAAACTCATGTTTTTCTATTCAACCCATAGATGGGACCCTAACAGGTACTACCACTCCAGGTCAGAGTGGATCAGGGAGCAATGGTGATGAAGGGATGCTCCACATTCCCAAAACTGGAACCTCACCATCAGATAGAGTTTAACGTCATTCCTAGGATATGTAGACCCTCAGCCACCACCTTCTAGCACCCATATGATAAGAAGGATTGGGGGTTGTCATAAGGGCAATAAGGTTGGGGCAATCATATAGGTGCTAGGGCTTGATGTGGCCAACCGATTGATCGGAGGGGGCCTCTCCGACCACCCGTCTAGCCCAAGAAAAGCCTAATGTGGAATGTTGCAAGTCATGGACTGCTCAGCCACCTGGGTTCTATCCTTAAGCATCATGGGTTGCCACCCATGGCCAACAGGTGGCCCCATTGGGGGAGTTTTACCCCTCTGCAGAGGTGCAGTCGGTGCATTCTAATGCCCCAGCCAACAGCGTGGAGTTTAAATAGGAATTCAAATTAAGATAATTTACAAATTTATTTACATCTCGGGATTATTATCTTTTAATCATCCCAGAACTGTTATTTAAAAAAATCCAACTGTTCTGAAGGAACTGTCCCAAAATCAAAATGTTTCTTTACTTTATTATCATCAATAAAAACACAATGAAAAATTTAAGAAAATAAACTAATTTATTGCAATATAATTATTTAAATTATCCATGAATTATGAATTATCCTGTATTTAATTCTCAGTCAATAAAACATAAACATGCCTGGTTATACTATAATATAGTGTCCAGACTTTGTGTGATGGAGAACTACAAAGTCTAGAAAAGAGTAATGGCAGTTTCTTCTTTGGTAATGAAATAAATAATGTTAAAGAATTTCACCAATTTTTCTTTTATTGTCAAAAGCTAACACTAATGTCCCTCTTTCTGAATGAGCATCTTCTGTTGCTTTATCTACAGTTGTGTCTGCATGTTCTTTGATGCACCTCCATCTCACATTCTGTCCAGTTTCTCCATGGAAACTTGCCGTTCCCCATGGTCTGAACAACTCCTGCATGTTTTGCAATACATTAATTCAGCAATTTTAATATATTTCATCATAATCATCGAGTTGTGCTGACAGTATGGATTCTCAAGTAAAGTTAATAGCAAGTAAAATGTTTAATTATACCAATAAATGTTCTAAGTTTAAATAAATTTCCCTTATCAAAAAATAATTAGATTCAAACAACTTATTAAAATAGCAGAATTGAAAGTAACATTTTTATAATCTAACAGACTGAACTTCTACCCTGTTGGCTGGAGCAAAAGAATACAGTAACTGCATCTCTGCAAAGGGGTAAAATCCTCCGTCAAACCTGTTGGACGTACATGGCAACCTGTGATGCTTATGGATGAAACCTTGGTGGCTGAGCAGTCCATGACATGCAACACTCCACTTTGGCCCTTACTTAAGCTAGACAGGCAGTCAGAGAAGCCCTCTCCGATCAATTGGTTACGTCAAGCCCTAGCACCTATATGATTGTCCCAACCGTATTTCCCTTATTGCAAACCCCCAGCCCTTTTTATCATGTATGTGCTAGAAAGCGGTGGCTGAGGGTCTTGGGTATGAATTTAAACTGCATCTAATGGTCATTACTCCTAGGTTCATTCTGACCTGAAGTGGTAGTACCTGTTAGGGTCCCATCTATGGGTGAAATAGAAAGAAATCAGTTTTAAAAAATGTGTTAAACAAAATTTAGTAAAAAAAAAAAATTAAAAAAAAAATTGAACACCAAGCATGAATAGAACAAAACGTCTTCAGCATAAAATAACCCAACAAAGGTTGATATGCTGTAAAATCCAACAAGCCAGATTGAACTTTTTAGTCTTTACATTAAAACATTATAATAAAATAATAAAGAGCAGTGGTACTTACCAACCTTCTTGAGATCACTTAATATCTCAGCAAATGCAACATTATTCTCATCCAAATCTAATTTAAGGGCCCCATTCTCTGGAAAGGTTTGCAAGATTTCAGCTACAGTTGATACCCAATGGTCACTGTCATCTAATGCCAATGTTAATATCTCTTCCATCTCCTTTTGCCACTAGAAGAGAAAAACAATTTTTCTAAAATTTTTTAATGAATTTTAAGACAATAAATTTTACTGTCTGGTTAAACTGTATAATTATAAATTATAAGTTTATATATAGTTTATAAACTGTATAAATTACATAATATACACATAATAAATATCACAAACATTGATTAACAGGTTTATATTTTTAAATATTTTACATATGTATAGAATAATGATAAAAATTAGGCATACAAAACAATGATTTTAATGTTATAAGTCAATCAAGTTTAATAAAATCTACATTTTTTTTTCTATTACACTCGATCACAAAAAGTTACTCTGAAAAATACAAAATATCAAGTTTTAGCAAATTTTAGATTAAAAGAAAAAAATAATACTTTCATACTACTTACACCACAATGGAAACTGCAGAATTTAATAGAAATCAGTCTAACTATTTCTTTTTAGTTAGAATTTTAATTAAACTATTTAATTTTCAACAATTCATTTTTTAAAGTCTTAAAATTTTTTTTTCAATTAACCATAAAAGATTATATTTAAATAGTTTTAAAAGACTTTATTTGTATTTTTATTTTTGTTAAAGAAAACAGGAACAGTAACAAAAAGGCTTACCTGCACATTGTGTTAATATTGTTGTTTAAAAAGACCCAAAAAAAATAAACACTGGCCAAGAATATTTTAACACGCAATGGCAAAATGAAACAATTTATCCATGTTTAATTACATGCCACTAAAATAGAGATTCTGTGATACTGGAATTTGTCTAATTTATGTTGAAATATTAAAGTTCGGTGTTTTTAGAATATCAACACATTGCACAGGTATACATTTTCCTTCCAAGTAAAATAATTTTTTTAAAATTCAAACCCTAAAACTAGACAAAATAAAAAAAGATATCAATTTACATACATTACTGATAAAAACTGATTATCAATGTTCTAAAGAAAAAAATTCTAAGAAATGGTATTTTAAAAATATCTTTAAGTGAAATTGAAAAGAGGTTGAAGAAAAGAAAGAAAAAAAGGAAATAAAGTATTTTAAATATATATTCACAAAGAAAAAGTGTATTCAAATATTCATAAGATTTGAATTTGTTTTAATTAGAACTGCAATTATTGGTTAAATGGTTTACTGATTAACATGAACTTAGCTTTTTGGAAGTTGATATAAATGTACAAAGGCTTGTATTTACTATTATATGTATACTAGCAGTGGCTACCCAGAAAAGCCTGGGTAGAGGAGATAAAAACATGGTTTAATAATCGTTTGCAGATCTATTACTACTGAATAGTGAGTTCAATCCTCACAGGATGACCCATAAAAAAATCACTACGTAAAAAAGATCTTAATTTAATCCGGCCTGGTAGGAGGTCAGGGAATTTTCTTGGTTAAACATGCAAATCGTCATCAAAATTAAAATAGAAACTTATTTGGTGGTGATCCATGACAGTTTAAGTGTATGAATGAACATTTTTGCAAATTGGGTTTAGGGGTTTGGGGATTAAGGTGTTTTTAATTACGTATTGCTTAAAAAAAAAAAAAAAAAAAAAAAAATACATTTATTTTTTTCAAACCAAGTTTAATTGAAATTATACATTGCAATACTAACAAAAACAACTGAGACTAATGTGTCTACCATTGAATTCAATAATTAATTTCAATGGTTAATTAAATGTATAGCAATTTGGGTTTTTTTTGGGTTTTTTAAGCAATACGTAATTAAAAACAACCTTTATCCACAAACCCCTAAATCCAATTTGCAAAAAAGTTCATTCATACATTGTAGTTAAACTGTCATGGAGCACCACCAAATAAGTTTCCTTTTTAATTTTGACGATTTGCAAGTTTAACCGAATAATCTTTTTAAAAAATAACATTATTAATTCAAAGTGTAGCCGATCAAATGTCAAATTATTATAGTATACTATACTATAAATTTGATGAAATTAATATACTAAGTATATTATTTTTTAAATCGAAAAGTGCACTGACTTGAAAACATTACGAAAAGAAAAGAAAACTAAATAAAATAAAAAAATGATAAATACTTTTTAAAAAAGAATTTTGAATGTACTTAACTCGAGTGTCTCAAAGTTTTAAAAAAAAAAAGGTTTTGTTTACATTGACGAACGACGGAAAATCAACCTTACATACTACATAACTATGTAAATCTTAATTTTTAAATAAAAAAATAGTGCTCAGGCATGAAACCTTTGTGGATAGATAGATTTATTTCATGAATAGTTTCTTACAAAAAAGATTTTAGTTATTCTGATTATTCTAAAATCAAAGTATTAATAAAAAAAGTTGAGTTATCATTAAATGTTTTCGTTTGATTTGTTATTTAATTTGCTGTAAAAAATAATTCAATGTATGAAAACACATACAAATTATATATTTAGAAAGATTATTTTCTTTTCTTTCTAACCAAACGAATATTTTTAAGATAGGAACAGAAATATGCGAGAAATAAGATTTGATTTTATGTTAAAATTTAGTATGAAAAAATCCTACTTCAAATAGGCTATCCGAAGCAAAATATTTTTAAAAACTCACTGTAAAAAATAATTCAATGGATAAAAACTCATACAAATTTTATATTTAGAAAGATTATTTTCTTTTCTTTCTAAACATATAAATATTTTAAAGATTGAACCATAAATAGGCGAGAAAAAAGAATTTGATTTTTCATTAAGATTTAGTCTGAAAAAAAAAAAAAAAAAAAAAAAAAAAAAAATCATACTTATCAGCTGTCTGAAGCAAAATTTTTTTAACTCGCTGTAAAAAATAATTCAGTTGATAAAACCACATACTAATTACATATTTAGAAAGATTTTATTTTATTTTATTTCTAACCAAATAAATATTTCTAAGTTTAGACTGGTGATACACAAGAATTTCCAAGATGAAACGATTAGGGCACAAATTTGTCAACTTCAAATTACCAGTAGCGGTGCCATTTTACTGTTGATACAGGCAGCAGCCAGCGGAAATTTCTTTTATACTAGCAGCAGCAGCTATGCCACGATTATCACAAATCATTTGATTTTTGTTTAATTAATTAATTAATTATATCCCTTAATCAGTAAAAATCAATAACCAAATTTGGCGTGTTTCTTAGTTAGAAGGATATTAATGTGTATGCAAGATTTTGAATCCGAGTGACCTCCCGTCTTGGAGTTATACGTTGACACGTACATACCAAACTTCCTTATATATATATATATATATATATATATATATATCAATAAGTCATGCTAACAGTAAAGATTCCCATGACTCTTTCTCACCACCTGTCCCTATTAGTCATCGCTCCTAGTAAGTCCTCTGCATGGCATCCAGTATCTGAACAGAGCTGATCAATGTAAGTTTTTGCTGATTGGCCAACACTGGTTTGTCCTTGTGTCCACAGGAGAACATCACGAGTTCATCCTTATTTGTCCAGCATGTCTTGTTTGTTTTACTTGGATGGTTTGTGTGATGGGATGTAAGTGGCAGGACAGCTGCTTTTTGTGGGAGGTGTTCAGCATTTGTTCAAGACAGCATGCAGCATCCTTGTGTAAATCCCTAATGGCTTTTTCTCCAAGCATTTTGTTGAAATAGGCAAAAATACCATGACAGACATGGATTTTTTTCCAAATTTGCTATATGTAGACTTTCATATGAATTGAATGGCCCCTCTCTCACTTCTTAAAGTTGAATGATTTTAGAGTTATGACCTTTTAATCTTTGCAAAATATAAATTTTTGATGATATTGGCAAAATTTTTAATTCAATATGTCTGGTGTCCCCCCCCCTCTCTAGAAAGCTGATTTATGTAGCATTTTAAAGTAATTGGATGAACCATACTTCCTTTATATTACACACATGCATGCACACACACACACACACACACACACACACACACATATATACACACTTCCTTTATATCTTTGTTCCTTTTGGTATAACGCATTAAGTTGTAAGAATTTTCTTCAATTTTTTGCTGAATAGAACGTTTCAGGAATTGTTTTAACTACAGAACTTTCATGCAATATTTTTTTAAAAGAATCCTTTTCCAACCTTTTAAAGCTATTTCTGGAAAAAGTCCAACAAAAATATGATAATGGCAAACTTCCATGTCACTTTTGTTTTAATCAAAAGTAATATATCTTTTGCAGAATATATTTTTCAAATTTTTTTTAATCATATTAAATTGAATATCGTTTCAAAGATTCAAGCTCAAAAAATATTTTAAGACATAACCAACTGACAAATTTCTATTAGTGAAACAAAAATATTCATGATTTGAAATACTTATAAAATATAAAAATACATTTTTTTCTGTGTCTTTAGAGTAGAAAAAACTCTTTTTTCATGCTAAGATTTTTTGTTACATTCTTTATTGCATAAAATACAAATTCACAATTGTGTCATTCATAGATTTTCCTCCCTATTTTTCATGCTAAACAACATCATGCAAACTATACAAAAAAAGTTTATTATACATAAAAGTGCAACCCCAACTAAAAAGTATCATTGGACAGTCTCTCTTAAACCCAAACAATAAATTGTGAAATATAAAAAATAAAAAATAAAACTTTTTTAAAAAAAGAATAAAACCCGTAAGAAATGAAACTATTCAGCTCATAAGTTAACTGATAACAATGCCAAACTGTTCAGTATGTTGGCCCAAACAACAAACAAAATAATTCAATCCATCGACACACAGACCATAACCAATCTCAAGGGTCTCTAAAAATTGATGGTACCCTTTTTGTCTTTATTTCTTGCAACTAGAAATTCTACCTTCCCAGGCAAATTAACAGCATCACAGAAAAGTAGCAAACTATTTGGGAAACTTTCTACAGCCTTGCAATAGTCAAGCCCACCTCCTTAGAAACCACCCTTTTCAATTATTTTTTGTAAAAGTCCAGAACTTATCTTAATATGCAGTATCAAATAGAAGTGGGATATTTGTGGAATTATCTGCCTTTGCAGGATAAATTTTCTGTACACTCACTATAATTTGTTGCCATAGTGATATCTCAGCATGTAGTAAACTGAAGACTGATTTCTGCTGGCCTGGCTCTTTGTAACAAATGCTGATAGCTTTTATAATTACAGATATGTCTATAAATAACTGGTCACAAGCAAAATAACCAAAGATACATTGTTAAGTGGGTAAATGAACTCCCATTTCATTTCTATTACACAACTTCTTTTTTAGTATCATGTTCATTTTTGTGTTAAAGTTGTTATAAGAATTGTCTCTTGAATTTCTTTCTAAATGGAATTTAATGTTTTATGAACTGTGTTGATATGCAAGTTATAAATATCATAACCATAGTAACACAGCATTGTTTTAATTTCAATCTCCAAACAACTGTTCTCAGATCACCTCCTAGAAACTGAAAATTGTGAATCTGAAGGATCTTATGATCAGATAGATAAAGAAAAATTAACCATAAGACTTTCTAAACTAGCAAAATCAGGAACTACATGATTTCATGTAAGAAATTTCTGACTGATAAAGTCTGATGTGAAGTTGCTAACATCAACATTGATGTTATTTGTCAATAAAAATGTAACTAACATCTGACTGGAGCCTTGTGTGTTGAATTTATAAGTTAACTATCTGAGCAGTTATGACTCAATTATTTTTTTTTAAATATTTATAATATTAACTTTCATTCAAATTATTTGCTTCTATTTCACTGAATTATAATTACTAGTACAAAATAAAAAAACGCGATGTAAAAATAGACTTTTGAAACATATTGCCTGAGGGTGGGAGTTAAAAATTCAATGTCAGCGAGTTTGTACCCTAAGTAAGTAAAATCATCAAATTCATTAAAGTATTAAAAAATAAAACAATTTGAAATGTAAACTTTAAATATGTATCAAAATAAAACAAACTATAGATATATAATACCAGTCATGTATTTATTAAAACTTGTTTTAAAAAACAATGAAGACTGTCTAATATTGCATGTTCAAATTTTGAGTGTATTTATTCTATGTTATGACAATTTTGGGTAATGTGACGTAAGCCGTGATGTAGTTTTTGTTACAGACAAAAACCGGAAGCGAATCTCCATTATTAATAGAAGATTATCAGTACTTATTACATATACTTAGTACATATATTACATAGAGTTTTCAAGGTGATAATCACTAATGTTCAGAAATTGGTTATGACTTTAGAATAGGATGAACTATCCAGACAAAAATAATAAAGCTTTTTATTATCAAGAGTATGGAGATTTTTTTTTTTTTTTTTAAGAAATACATTGTGGGGATTTAAAAATTCCACTGGATACCATAGTTCAGTGGATGTTTTTTTCTTTTATGATCTTTAATTTTGTCAATATAAAGGCTTGCAGAAATTATTCAAATATAATTATGTTATTTTCTAAAAATGCATTATTTCAATGTGAAAAGAGAGCATGGATTTTATACTATCAAATATATTTTTCAAGAACCGATTGTTTGAGTCTTTTAATGTTACTAAAGAAGCAGTACTAAATACTAAAATGGTAAGTTCCACATTGAAAGGCAAACAATGTGTAGGAACATTAATATAAATATGATTTAAAATATTATGGAATAAACCTTTTTGAATATTATCAGAATTATGTTCTGAGCCTCATTATAAAGTATTTTCATACTTTGTTAAAAGGTATTTTGTAACATTTGAAAATACTTGCCAATTGATTGATACTGGCAAATTTTTCTGATGAAATAATAATTGATTCCCAGTAATAATTTTAGTTGCTAATTAGCAAATTATTGCATATCATTAACAAGCCTCTTACTATCTTTGCAAACACTGGATGCCATGCTAAGGAGTTGCCAAGAGCAATGACCAATAAGGACAGGTGGAAAGAGTGATAAGAATCCATGCAGTCAGCATAACAATTAGTAATTTAGTAGCAATAACAGCCAGTTTCGTAAAATCAGTGGACATAAACAATTTTTTCACCTTAATTGGTTCAAATCACAATTACTCTGGTATTTCTGATCCAATTTTTAAAAATATCTATATGGTTGGAAAGAAAAGAAAATCTTTCTAAATATGGAATTTTTATGTGTTTTTATCCATTGAATAATTTTTCACAGCAAGTTAAAATGATATTTTGCTTCGAAAAACGAAATAAGAGAATAAAAAAAAAAAAAAAAAAAAAAAAAAAAGCATTATACCAGTAATAGAAGACTGGCTCAGGATTATTTCCATATATAAACTGAAATAAAAACGATTGTATACCGTCAGGGATTTTGCTCAAAGTTTTAATTTTGAAAAGAAAACCGTCAAATTTACTCAATTTTCAAATGTAAACAATTTCTCTGGCCTTATTGGCTTAAAAAAATAATTACTAGCGTATTTCAGGTCCAATTTTTAAAATATTATATTCATATGGTTGGAAAGAAAATGAAATAATCTCTCTAAATATGTAATTTTTATGTGTATCCATTGAATTATTTTTTACAGCGAGTTAAAATGGTATTTTGTCTTAAAGGGGGTGAAAACATGTTACACAAAATTTTTTCCGCGCTCGAATTTTCTGTGTTAATTTTTTTTGTAAAATCTAAGTGGTTAATCTTTATCAATATTCTTGAAATTTTACACTTAAATAGGAGACACTTTTACCTACAAGCAGAAACTTGTTTTTTTCTTTTCTGACTTTTGGGAGTGAAACTACAATAGACCAAAGTTAAAAGTAATTTCTTCAAAAAATATAAGATAAGCAAAAAAAAAAAGCACTATATCCCTAATAGGAGACAACCTTAAGATTATTTTCATATATAATGTGTGAAATAAAAACGGTTGTATACCGTCGGGGATTTGATTTGAAACTTTGAAAAAAAAAAAAAAACAAACAAAAAAAAAAAACTCAAATTTACTTGTTTACGTAAACAACAGGCGCCGATTTTTCAGACCTTACTAGTTTATATAATAATTCATCGCTTATTTCTGGTCCAATTTTTAAAATATTTGTATGGTTGGAAAGAGAATAAAATAATCTTTCTAAATATGTAACTTTTGAATTATTTTTCATGGGGAGTTAAAACGGTATAATTTTTAAACAAAGCTGTACATGCTACATTCAGGCAGGCTTTATTAAAAAAGATTATATAGTTATTCTATTTCTTGTATGTAATACAACATAGCAGGTATTTAAAAAGGTATTTTTAAGTCCAAAGTGATGTCTTTTATATAAATTAATACTAATTATGTGTATATATGCCATATTAAAATGAAAATGTTGAATAAACTTGTAAACTTTTAAAAAATTAAAAAATCTTGATATCCCTACTTTTTATTCCCCAAATAATGGGTTCTAGGATGGAGATAAATAAAATTTAAATACAGAATCAGAATGAACATACAATTTTACATAAGAACATCAAGTTTTATCAAAATTGTTCCAAAAATAAAGAAATGGTGAAGAAATTACTAAATTTTTGGTTATTTCCTATAAGTCTAACATGAACAAAGGGGAACCACTCGACTGATAAATTATTTATTTATTTTCCCATTAAACTAATCCTAAACCCTAACCCAGTCTCCTTTTTTCTTAGTAGATCAATAAATAAATAATTTATCAGTCAAGAATGGTTCCCCTTTGATCATGTTAGACTTATAGGAAATAACCAAATTTCTTATTTTGAATTGGTCCGTGATTTGACATTTTTTTATCAAAATCATGTCCACTTTTGTACCCCCAATTTCGGGGCTTTAAATTCTCATAACTTTTGAACCACTGGGGATATTTGCATAATTTAAACAGTTCTGAATTCCATTTACAAAACTCTATATAACTAACATGATTAAATAACAATAACCTCAAATAAAAAAAAAAAATCAACTGGGAATCAAAGACTCCAGCTATATACTTGCCAAGCCTTTACTTAGAATTTCATTTTTTTTTTTTTTTTCAAGCATTAAAAACTGCCAAAGCACTAAAAATGCTAAAATTCAATATTTTGGCATTAGGAAAAAATAGTGGTCCAATATGATGAAAGAAAAGAGAGATAAATTAACATTTCAAACAAATTTTTAAAAACTGGTAACCAAAGTTTAGCACCCTAAATGTATTTCACATACCAAACACTTAATTATATCCAATACTGATGTTTATTATGATCGATCACAAATTTAAGAAAAGAATTTACAACTGATATTATTTGGAAACAATTCAAATGAGACTTGCAAACATATGCAATCATATTATAAAGGAGTTATTTCAGTGTTTGTTTGGTTTTTTTTAAATTACCCACACATACACCTACCTAATATATATATATACATACATATATCCAGCAAGACTGGATCTGCTTTGCAAACGTTTTATGATATCCTAAAAAGGATAATTACCTTCTCCATAAATCAATTTTCTGAAATCTTCCTGGAGTTTTTAGAGTTTGGTATTCAAAGTTTGCCAGCTTCATAGTTGAATGAGTCACTGGCATTATTGGTCCAGTCCTTTGTAAATTTCTTTTCAATTGAAGTGTAAAGAACATATTTTTGTAAGTTTTTTAAAAATATGTGAACAATTGGCTGAATTTAGATTTTGGACTTTTGACAGTTGGAGGAATACATCCTTTTCTCTTCTTATCAAATCCTATTTTATTTAGAAATCTTTAAAATGCCTCAAACATTTGTGTTGAATCTGGAAAACATGAACAGATAAAAAAAAAAAAAGTTTTTTTGTTCTACTTCTTCAAATTATCAAATAAAAAGGTGTTGCCATTATAGGACAGGGGTAGGGGAGACAAATTGCTGCAAAACCAGAGCAAAGATTTCCAGTAACAAAAAAGTTGAATAATATTTTGAATTTTTGACTAAGGTGAATGGATGCGACACGAAAGAATCAGGGTTTTTTTTTCTTAATCTGGGTGGGGTGGGGTACTTTTGGATGATTTGCGAGGGGAGTTCAATTCATCTAGTAAAATGTACACTGGCCGGTGCACATCGAAAATCCCAACTATTATTGTATTTCTGGGCCGTTGCGACCTCATGGTAAATATTACCTATTTTTCAGTTATTTATTCATTTTAAATATTTTGGAGGGCTAAGCCTAACTTAATATAAGATAAAATCAAGTTAAAACCATTTCATTGTCAGAAAATGTCTAGATAAAAATTAGTAAGAAATTATATATAAATGTCTCCAAAAGGGAAAGAAAGTAGAAATGTCTAATTCTAATATCTGAAAAGGAAGAATATGACCTTTACCAAATTGTTTTTATTTTTTAATGCCCAACTATTGAATTTTAGCATCAGTACAGTATTCAATAGGGACTGCCAATTTTGTTGTCAGGCATATTTTACAAAATGAATTTAAACTCCCGATTAAAAAATTACCAAAAATCAGGGAATTAGCCAATTTTAATGAAATTTTCTGTGTTGATTTATCAATCAATGAATTTTATAGTGCATATCATTTTATTCCAAAACATTCTGATTTTTTTCAGGTCACTTAATTTTTGGAGCATAGAATATTGGTGGGGGTTATATACTCTTGAAACTAATTACAGTATAAATAAAAAGACCGAAGGTGTGAATAGAAGAAAAAATTTTTTTTTTAAAGGGAGACACTCTGGTAGAAAATAAGTACCAAAATTCGAAAAATCAAATGTAAAAAAAATATAAAAAAATAAAAAATAGGGGGAAGATTTTTTTTTTACTCTGCTTTTTAAGTATATAAATGTCTTTTATATTATAAGTGAAAAAATTATACATCAATATTTGTTCTGTTTAAAAGAGTGGGGGCCTAACCTTTCAATTGAGTTTTCTCCAAAAATTATTAGATAACAAAAATAAAGTAGACTAGTTATGAAATAAATATTTGTTTTTAGAATCTAAAAATATGAAATTTGAAGCTTAAAATTAGGAGTTTCATATTTTAAATGAATTTTATCTATTAAATAGGTATATAAATTGTTGTTTTAGACGCTACTACGGATGTCACTATTAGTAATATTTATTTCAAAGAATTTTGATTTATTTCCATTGAATCAGTAAGTTTGAAATGATTCAGTAATGTAAAAGAAAGAATTTGTTGATTAATAAGTCAACACAGAAAATTATTAAAATCAGATATATCCCCGATTTTTGGTAATTTTTATTTATTTTATCAATGTCGGTCCACTAGGGATATCCAATCTGCCATGTCAAATTTACCCCTTCTCATATTTAACACAATGAAATTTGCATAAAGGTTAATATTATCTTCAAAATTTTTAAACAAGTTACAACTAGAAGCTTTTTTTTAAAATTCTATGAAAAATCAATTAAGAATCAAATTTTCATGAAAATTTCAATATTTATTCACCTGTTGATGAAATCTGAAAAAAAAAAATTAAGTGATAGAAAGCGATTTTTTAAATTTTTCTATACAGAAGAGTCTGAATAATTATATAAGATTTTAATAAGTTTCTAAACAGGATTTATTTTAGTAAAAAAAAAAAAAAAAAACATGAATTCTGAATTCTGCCAAAAAAATATAACTTTTACTTGCTTTTTTTAATTGAATTTCCAAGAAAAAAAATTTTTTTTCAAAGAAATTTTTATATCAGAATGCTAATAGGTACACGTCCTGCGAACCTGAGGCACAAACATCTAAAAGGATGCAGTAAAATCGTATACATGCGTCCCTGTGTTTTTCTTTTTTCTTCCCTCACCATTTCAAGCTAACTAAAAATACATTTCAATAGTTTCTTAGAAACGAATTACACAGGATAGGTCTAGGTAAGAGTTAGACGGCTTTATTTGGGACCCATAAATTTTCCCGGGGACTCATTCAAAGCGTCCCAGGACGCACTAAATAAAAAAAACTCCCAGCATCACTGGATGATTATTAAATAATCGATTTAATTAATTTTAATTCACTTTTAAAATTAAAATGAGCAAACAAATTGGCAATGCCTAGTATTCGAAGTTACTGACAGCTTTTATTTTGAAATAAAAGATTTTCCAAGTCAAATATGGAAAATTAATATTTTCCCATGTCCGGAAGTCATCGGATGATTTTCAGGAAATTCCAGTTTTTTTTTTTTTAACACATTACAAAAATTCATATGGATTGGGTACTTTTATCTTTTAATCTTAAGAGATTTTACTCCTTTTTCGGGAATATTATTTTCATTCAATTCTTTCGGTATTTTTAAGGCAACTTTCTCCTCCCCGTAAAAGCAGTCAGCATCAATTCAAAATCAAAACAAAGAACAGATAACTCGTTTACATATATCACGGAAATGTGTGTTCTGTAACAGGATACCCTCATAACCATCTAATTGTTTTTTGTTTTTTTTTAAATCAAATCAATTTCAAATTTGACAAATTCTTTGAGGAGAGAAAGTTCTTTTGAATGAAAAACAAGTAAACTTATTCGCAAAAGGGTTTGTTTTTCGTTGTTGTTTTTTTTAATTGTTTTTATTTTTAACTTTTGCCCTATATTGGACATATCTGAACTTTTAATTCTGTTAATATTTAAAAAAAAATTTTTTTTTAATTAATAACCAACTAACTAAAAGGGGGTTTGATTTACTTAAATTTATTTTCAAATGTTTTCTTACAAAAGACCCTTTATTTTTTTATAAATAAATGAAATGACTACTAACGGGTAAGGTGCTGATATGATCTGACAGCTTATCAATTTTTAGTAGTATTGATAAATTTGTATTTTTCTAAAGTAAAATGAAAATCACTGAATTCATCGTGAAAACGAGGAAGTTAGTTTTTGTAAGGTAACTTTCGAAATTTGTGAGCTTACCAGTCTCCTCTATTGAAGCAAGGCAATGTTTAATGTCAAACGAGCAAAGATTTTATGTCAACAAGATATAAAGACAAGATGCTATTCCTTGCACAATGACACACCTTTAAAAATAAGTTCGGACAATTTAACTAGAAATCAATAACAAAACTACAAAATATATGATTTCAGAAAATGTTATTTGAAACTATCTGAAACAAAACATCCCTCCCCCCTAAAAGAACAACAACAAAAAAGCCGGGTTAGCGATATTAAAGTAGTACCAGTCTTTAACTTGGATTCGCAATTACCTAAACATTAATTATACATCGATGATGCATTTTATTACAAAAGACAAAACATTCTGTACTGCATATTAGTGTGAAATCGACAACAAAAATTGAAACAATTTGTAAAGTTTAGACACAAATTAATGATTTTTAAAAAATACACAAACCTCTTCTACATTTCGTCGCGGTAAATGAAGAAATGACAGCATCACCTTTACTTTGACATGTGGCTGGAGCGTGAAAAAGCATCTTCCAATACTTAATAATTTTTCTTTCGATAATTGGGAACAAATAGTTTTTCCTGACCAAAGATCATCCGTCGAACCTAACTTGTTGTGAAGCCACAGTGCAGCGTCACTAGAGGCCATATTGAAAAAAAGGCGCGGGAGCGAATGATTGTAATGATTGTGATTAGTCAAAATATAAATCACCGCACCAAATAAAATACCGAATTTTAGTTGGTAGATATAATATTTGTTTAATAATTATGACTAAAAATTATTTCTATTTGCCAAGTTCTGTATACAAATATGAATTAGTTGTGTGTTTTTTAACCACACAAATATGCTCTCTCATTTTTTGCATTTATTTTTAAATTTTAGCTAGAAGCTAAACAAAACAGCAATGCAAACGTATCGTCCGGTGAAAAGTAAGTCTTCATGATGCAAACAAAAAAGTTATTTGTAAAACAATTTTTAGTTTGAAAAAATGTTTAATGCATTAATTGGAAAACTGAAACAAATTGTAATGTCACAAATGAAACATAAAAACTCGAGAAATTGGGGGGGGGGAATATATTTTATTATTATTTATTAAACAGTCATGTCTAAAAATCACACACGGACAATGTTTTATCAGCGACGCGTGCTTTTCTTCTAAAATACGGATGATCAAAGGCGTAATAATCCGTGGTTGTTATGTTAATAAATACTCTTTTTATGTTAGCTCTCTTACGAGCCTCCGTAGAAAAATATCTTTCACTGAAAAATCACACTAAAAATCACACTAAAAAAAAAAAAAAACACTATAAAATACTTTTTTAAAAAATCTAAGCAGTCAAATTTGTTTATTCATTATTTTTAAACAACTAATTAACAAAATCGTAGTCACTTGCAGTGAGTGGAAGAGTTTAATCTACAGATATTAATTTTGAACCTAAAAAAGACGTTAAAACTGATTTTTTTTTTTTTAAATATTAACCACATCCTTAGAAGATTAAGCTACGAAAACGAATAAAGTTTTTAAAAAATGTATATTGTTAATAGGTCCCTAGAAAAGGTGCTGTACTTAGTTTGTGTCTTATTTAGTTTAGCGAAGAAGAAAGGTATGGGTGGGATTTGTTTGTCCAAGATTTGGTGTATTATGAAAAGTTTAAAACCATTTCTCGCACGTGGGGAAAATTCCAATATATGGGTAAAATACCAATTTCTTAATATACTGCGAAAATAATTTCAAATTCCAATATAGTAAAATACCAAATTTCTTAGGGAAATATTTTAAGGGGGTTTGTTGGGGTGAATTAACTATAAGTCACGCAATTTCTTCTTCGGATACTGAATGAAAAGATAAGACAAGGCAAAAATATTTATATTGTAACAAATTTAATATATTTTTAAAAAAAGGAAAGATAGAGTTAAGAGAAAATTTGTTGTGATTTGTGCGGAAATGTCCACTTAACAATGTTTTTCAGAGAAGTGTAGGGACCCGGAAGAAGATAGATGTGATGTGGTTTCTTTGAAATCTACTTGTATTTTTTAATTTCAGTTGATTTTCTTTGAAGAGGTTGTGTATTTCGTACTGTTTTCCTTGTATTTTCAATATTTCATTTTAAGTTTCCTTGAATCTTGTTTTAGATGACTTTTCTGTTTTTGTTTCAATTTCCAGTGTTGAGTATTATAAGCTCATATTCCTCTTTATAAATATGTTTAATGTAACATCAGCAGGAGCTCAAAGTTCCACCTACTTCCGCCCAGCAACCTTTTCCTGCTTTTTGTAACTGTTATATTCAGTTCGTAATAAATCTTTATTGAATCAACCTCATGTGCGCCCCTCTCTTTCACTTTCTCTTTCACTTTATTGTAAATTCTTTTTTCTTACGCATTGTTTCTACTATGCAATACGAATACTCAACCTCAACAGGTTATGGGCCCAGTTATAAAAATAGAATTTACTTCGATGGAAATCCTGAACAATTTCAAAATTAAATTCATCTCCTACTTACGACTATAGAAGCTGGCACATGTTTTGGAATCCGAGACAGATGAAATCGTCCCAGACAAAAATGCTGAAGTTTATAAGAAAACAGTTCAGTTAGTTGCTGTAAAGAATAGCTAACGACACACAAGGCTTATAAACAAAACAGAGGCTTTATCGTAGCAAGACAAAGTTATACAATACAATACAATACAAATACAATACAATTACAATTACAATGTAAGTTGGTACAAATGTTTGTGTAAGTTTACAATGTGTAATGCTTGTAAATGTTCAAGTTGTGAGTTGTGAATGAGTTGTAAGTTGTTTGCGATTTGATACTTATCGCGGATTTATCTTAAATCCAGGTAGAAAGTCTTGCTAGTTGGTTAGTCTCAGCCAATCGCATGAGTTTTCTCATCAGTTTATGGCTAAGTCATTAGGGCTCTGTCACTATAGACAAAGGGAGATAATTAGAATTGTTTTGGGCTTATCATGTTTATTATTTGCATAAGGTGGAAAATAGATAATATTATTTTCCATAAGTTTTTGCTCTGATGACACAGATGCTGGATGATAGAAGTCTTACTCTAATTATTAGGGATGCCAGAAATAATGGAAGATTGGCAATGAAAATATTGAGAGAAAATTATGTTGGAAGCAGTAAACCCAGGATAATTTCTCTTTATACAGAATTGACATCATTAAAAATGTCAGCACACGAAAATGTCACTGATTATATGCTAACGGGGAGAATGCCGTGTCTTCATTAAATTCAGCTGGTGAAAGTATATCTGACAGCTTATTGATTGCTATTATTTTGAAAGGATTACCCAGCAACTTTAAACCCTTTTCGACTGTGATAACAGAGAAAGGATGAATTAAAATTTAATGAGTTCAAATCAGCTCTCAGAAGCGACTGAAAAATGCAGAAAAAATGGACCACGAGAAGATTACTCTATGAAAGTTAATATTCAACAAAAAGATATGAAAAACATACAATGTTTCAATTGCCAAAAAGCTGGGGCACTGAAATTTTAAATGCAAAAAACGCACCAAAATTTTAAAAAAGATGGTGTGAATATTGCAAAAGAAATACACACGACACAAATTATTGCCGAAATAAAAGAAAAGAAAATTCAGTCAACTCACTGAAAGATTCAGATGAAAAAAATTAATTTCTTTTCACTGTAAGTACGTTTAAAAATCTTTTGAAGATGATACATTTAATTTGCTAGTAGATTGTGGAGCTACCGCTCACATAATTACAGATAAAACAAAATTTTTTCATTTTAATGAAGATTTTAATGCCTCGCAACATACCATTGAACTTGCCGACAGTACCCAAACCACAGGTTTGGTACATGCAAAAGGCGATGCAAAATTTTTAATAAAAGATAATAAAGGCAATACTCATGAAACAACATTAAAAAATGCATTATATATTCCATCCTATAAACAAAATATTTTTGTCGGTACAGTCAGCAACCCATTCCCTCCATTTTTACAAAAATGGCGCCAAACTCAAGAAACCTAATGGATGTGTATGCAATATTAAAAAACAAGGAAAGTTATATTTCCTAAACAACATAAAAACTATACGAACTCATACTTTAAAAGAATGGCATAGTATTCTTGGACATTGTAACAAAGAAGATGTTTTAAAATTAGAGCAAGCTGTAAAAGGCATGAAAATAAGTCATAAAAATAAATTTGATTGCAAAACTTGTACTCAAGGGAAAATGTGTCAATACAGAAATACAAAAGCCAATAAAAAGGCAAATAAAATACTTGATTTGATTCATTGTGATTTGGCAGGTCCTATTGAACCAATTTCAATAAATGACTCAAAATATGCAATGACTTTCGTTGATGACTACTCAGGATTAATAGTGGTTTATTTTCTTAAAAATAAATCAGAAGCAGCAGATGCAACAGAAAATCTTTTAGCTGATATGTCACCCTATGGATCTATTAAATGATTAAGAACAGACAATGCCCTTTAATTTACTTGTATAAAATTTTAAAATATTCTTGTAAAAAATAAAATAAAACAAGAGTTTTCAGCTCCTTATTCACCACACCAAAATGGTACTGCTGAAAGATCTTGGAGTACACTCTTTGACATGGCAAGATGTTTATTGATAGAATCTAAATTACCAAAAAACTTGTGGAATTATGCAATTAGAACATCAGCTTATATAAGAAATAGATGCTTCAATAGAAGAACTGGAAAAACTTCCTATGAAATGTTCACATCTCAAAAACCTGACATAAGCAATATGCATACATTTGGTAGTACATGCTTTGCTTATATCCAAAATAAAACAAAATTGGACCCAAGGAGTCAACAAGGATTTTTTGTTGGATATGATCCAACAAGTCCAGCTTATCTTATTTACTTTCCAGACAGAAAATAAATTAAAAGAATAAGATGTGTATTTTTTCATGAAACTCAACAATCTGATGAAGAAGAAAACAGTTATTTTGACTACCCCAGGAATAAAAACACTGAATCACAAAATGATAATGATGAAGAACTGGAAAATAAAAACACTGAATCACAAAAAAGATAGTGAAGAAAAACTTTCTAAACGAAAAATTAATAAACCCAAATATTTGGATGATTATATATTAGATGATTCAGACAACTCAGACACAACAAACTGTTCTATTGATTATTGTTATAGAGTAAGTAACATTCCACAAAGCTATGAACAAGCCATCATATCTACTGAAAAATTAAAATGGGAAAAAGCAATGAATGATGAAGTAAATGCTCTTAAAGAAAATGGAACTTATGAACTTACCCCTGTACCTCAAAACAAAAAATTATTGGAGGCAGATGGGTATATGCTGTAAAATTAGGACCAAACAATGAAGAACAATTTAAGGCTAGATATGTAGCCAAAGGATTTTCACAGGTAGAAAATGTTAATTATCAGGAAACTTTTGCACCTACAGCAAAAATGACATCAATTAGGTTGTTAATGCAGTTTGCAGTACAAAACAATCTTATTATACATCAGATGGATTTTAAAACAGCATATCTTAATGCAAATATCGACTGTGATATTTATGTAGAACAACCAAAAGGTTTTGTGCAAACGGGTAAGGATGGTGAGAGACTTGTTTGCAAACTAAAAAAGTCTTTATATCGACTGAAACAAAGCGGAAGAAATTGGAACAATTTGTTACACACTTTTTTAACAAATCAAAATTTTAAACAATCATTAAATGATTATTGTGTTGTAAGTTTGTCTTAAAATATATCAAGGGAACACTTGATTATAGTTTATTTTTCAAAAAATCTAAAAATAATTTAAGCCTAATTGGTCATTGTGACTCAGATTGGGCAAATTCTGAAGACAGGAAAAGTATTTCTGGATACTGTTACCAGTTGAACAGAGATGGACCATTAATTATCATGGAGATCCAGAAAACAATCAACAATAGCTCTCTCGACTTGTGAAGCAGAATATTTAGCTTTATGTAATGCAGTGCAAGAAGCAAATTTTATAAAGCAATTATATAAGGACATGAATGGTGATGAACTTGAGATTGACATATATGTAGACAATCAAAGTGCTAATAAATTAGCTAAAAATCCCATTAATCATCAAAGATCTAAACATATTGATGTAAAATACCATTACATAAGATCAGAAATTCAGAATAATAATGTAAATTTAAATTACATCCCTTCAAAAGACAATATTGCAGATATATTCACAAAACCATTGAACAAAATTAAATTAAGAGAATTTATAAAACCTATTTTTAATTAATTTAGCAAGAGTTGCATACCTTGGACTATCAATTTTTTTAACCTCATAAAGAGAAATCTAATCTTATGGAAAGAAGTGTTGAGTATTATAAGCTCATATTCCTCTTTATAAATATGTTTAATGTAACATCAGCAGGAGCTCAAAGCTCCACCTACTTCTGCCCAGCAACCTTTTCCCGCTTTTTGTAACCGTTATGTTCAGTTCGTAATAAATCTTTATTGAATCAACTTTGTGCGCCCATCTCCTCACTTTCACTTTCACTTTATTGTAAATTCTTTTTTCTCACGCATTGTTTCCACTATGCAATACGAATACTCAACCTCAACATTCAGGTTAGCTCCTTAACAATTCTGTTTCTTCTTTTTAAAATTTTTTTTTAGGGGTGAGTGCCGGCTACTTAATCATGTCTGTCGCTATAATTCTTGGTCGTTTCAAAGAGGGAGAAAATCCTCAGACCCTCACAGACCGTCGATGAACCGCACATTAACTTTTTTCAAACAGCTATCCCCAAGGGGGAGGGGGGAGAGGGTATCCATGAGGTAGCAAAAATAATAGAGGCACCTATTGGCGCCTTACTATCTTAGTCCAACTTCTTGTCTCTGATAGGCGCTAAATTCTTTTTTAATTGACACGTTATCTTCAGTCAACTTTGTGGGGTTTCAAAATAAGTTTTCACAGTATAACAGCTCTCACTGCTATTGATGAAACGTCTGTTGTGAGGGTGAGTTTAATGTCCTCACTAAGCTTGATGAAATTCAGCTTAGTGAAGTTAACTAAATATTTCTCTGAATGTTTGAGATGAGGCTTGAAGATTAGTATTATCTGCGTTATTCGGACTATTGTCCCCATCTTCATTGTTACTTGTACAACGTTTCGGCCGATATGCCCTCCGGCCTTCTTCAGGTATTTCTTGTTGGACTCAGGAACCTTCTCAGACTCGGGAACCTTTTTTTCGAACTCGGGAACTTTCTTGTCCTATTCGGGAGCCATCACGGAACATTGATGGCTCCCGAATAGGACAAGAAAGTTCCCGAATTCGAGAAGGTTCCTGAGTTCGAGAAGGTTCCCGAGTCCGACAAGAAATACCTGAAGAAGGCTGGAGGGCATATCGGCCGAATTCTACTCGGTTGATGGCTTGACGGACCTTGCAAACCAACTCCCTTTTTCTTTCGCTGGTCTGTTTCACCTCCTCTATTATGCTTGTTTCCAAGTCCTCGCCTGCCAGATCCTGAAGGCAGTTGAATGTGGAGACCATCGCTGCACTTCCCTCCTCTAGACATTTCTGCATTTTTTGGAGTTCAGTGACTGGCTGTGTCTTCAAGTCCCTTTTTGAAATTTGTCGCATCAGCAGATGTAACGCGCTCCGCTTTCTATATGTATTCCTCTCATATCTCATCATCTCATGTTCTCTGGCCTTCAGGGTTAGCTTTCTTTCCCTGTCCGACCTCCGCCGGCCTCGTTGGTCGGTTTCATTCAACCGGGCTACTGAAGGAGTTTTTTCCAAGTTTGTTTCCATATAAGCGATATCTTCGTCGCAGACGCTCGTTTTTTCTCCGTCTTCTGGTGGAGGAGTTCGCTTACTTTGTGGAATCTCCATAACCTTGCCGGCACAACTTTAACGGGACAGTGGGAGGGAAGAAACAGACACAAACTAAAAGGGTGTCTCCTAATTTTTTGAACTGGGTGACCGTCTCTCCGCCTGACACTGAGTGTGAGAAAGGGAAATCTTCAATCCGTTCACCTTCCCCTCCCTTCCAGCAGTCGCACACAATGTTAGAGGTGGGCTAATACCTTTCGCCTTTTATTTTCTTTAGCAAGAAGATGACTTCTTTCTTTCTTTCTTTCTTTCTTTCTTCTTTTCTTTTTTACGTCCGTTTCATAGACTTAAATTTTTTACGGCTTTTCAGGTTTTTTGCTTTTTGATGTCAAATGTTCTCAAAAAATTTCGACTTTCGTCGTACTCAAAGTTTTTGACTTTGTTCTTGGTTTTGGAAAAGCAAAGTCTCCGCTGTACCAAAGCTTTCACTTTTATGTGAAAAAGTCTTCTGTTTTTTCTCCGTGAAAAAACGTCTTTAATTTTTAAATTTTAAAGTTTCCACTGTGTGAAAATGTTTTTTTTTTTTTTTTTTTTTTAAATAAGTTTTTTACTAATTTTTCTGTACCAAAGTTCTCACTGTTAAGTGAAAAAACGTTTTTTGCCAAAGTTCTCACTGTTATGAAAACGTTCTTCTGTTTTTTCTCTGTGAAAAAACGTATTTAACTTTTCTTTTGAAAAGCCCAAAGTTTTCACTGTTATGAAAACGTTCCTTCTTTCTGTTTAGAAAACAAAGTTTTCACTGTTATGAAAACGTTCCTTCTTTCTGTTTAGAAAACAAAGTTTTCACTGTTATGAAAACGTTCCTTCTTTCTGTTTAGAAAACAAAGTCTTCACTGTGTGAAAACGTTCCTTCTTTCTGTTTAGAAAACAAAGTTTTCATTGTTATGAAAACGTTCCTTCTTTCTGTTTAGAAAACAAAGTTTTCACTGTTATGAAAACGTCCCTTCTTTCTGTTTAGAAAACAAAGTCTTCACTGTGTGAAAACGTTCCTTCTTTCTGTTTAGAAAACAAAGTTTTCACTGTTAATGGCAGTCCCACAATTTTGCTGACAACAAATTTGGCTTTCCGTGTCTTTACAAAGAAGTTGTTTCGCACCGTTCGCTCAAGGACGTACAGACAACACCGTAGTTCAAAAATAGTTCTTTATTTTTTCATACAGTGAATGCCGTGAAAACTGTGAATTAAACGAAAATTCGAATAAGTCACAATATCACACAAAAATACAATAAAATACAAATACAATACAAATAGACAAATATTACACAAAAAGGATAAAACACAATTACTAGAAGGGTTTACGTCATGTAATTACAGAAAATTCCAACTATAAAAACATTTAAAGCAAAAACTATGAATTACAAATTACACATATGAAGGGGGGTTTGGGGTATTTAGAACTCAAATGCCACAAAAAAGCACAAACAATAATTTAACAGGGGAAAAGGATATTTCTCATTTTGAGAAATTACAAATTAAAACCAAAATAACAACATGTAAATAAATGCAGTTTCAGAGAAGAGAATGGAGGACTTAAATACCTTTGCTGGCACTTAGGGACTTGCACATTAAAGGGACCAATATCTTAGTGGTTCTAAGAATTGCGATTTCAAAACTACCGCCAAAGTTGCTCACAATCGGAGCCTCAAAAAGCTTGACTTGCTCAAATGACCATCTCAACGGAAAGAAAGATATTTGCTAGCACTCTTTTAGACTTGACAATACCAAAAATTCCTACTCAATCCAAGACTTTATCTTTTATTTTAAAACCCTTTTTTATTTCACTGCACAAAGAGCAGAGAGTTACTCATCATAAAACACAAAGGCAAAATAAGCACTCCAAACAATCTCAGAAAATGCACTTACACATATAATAGGGGTTATTAAAAACCCAAGAACTATTTTTTATAAGGTAACCATTTTTACCAGGAGGGTGATCAGGGTCATGGGGTACTTTATTTGGGGTTGGAGGAGGAAGTGGGAAGGGGAGGCCTAAAACCGGACATGATGCCAATGACAAGGCAAAATTTGTTTACTGCTGGAATCAGCCTAAAAACAGTGACAGCTACACGGTGTCATCAGATAAGTTATGTGGATGTTCTATTTGGCAAATGGTACTTGCTGTAGGGATTGCATTCCTTACTTGTCACAGTTCTTCCGTTAGGTGCAAGGTGACATTGCAAGCAGGCTTATAAAAGTGGTAGCGCTAAAGTCAAAGATCTCCGTAAGTGGTGAAGACATCACATTTTATATAATAAACAGCACATTTATACGACAAGATACAGTAACAATGAAATACATGTACATGAACATACAACAGTAGAGATTAAAGGACTGGAGAGTCCATACATTAAAAAATCACTTACTAGTGATGAGGGGCCGAAGCCCCAGGAGAGTTGCATAGCGTTGGGGCAGAAGCCCCACCGAAAAGGGTGTGACAATGTCTCTAACCCATGTGCTCGTAAAGAAGATGTAGCAAAAGAGGAAGAAGCGTTTGAATCAGGCACTTAAATACAATAGCCCCTGGTGAGAACAAGCGGCAACCCAGCGGGAAGATAACTCTTCCAGGCCAATGGGAAGATAATCCCAACATCTCTTAGACCCTCCAGCCTCCGCAGAGGTAACATGCACAGTTGCGTCTCCTAACTACAAGACAGGGGGCTTTGTCACCACAAGGCATTCTGTGTACATGGCATATGATAACATGCTCAAACTAGTGCTATACTTTACTTCTTTACAAGCAGCCTTAAGACCTTGCCCGCCCTGTCGGCGGGGTGTTAGAATGCAACGACTGCACCTCTGCAGAAGGTAATACTCCCCCAATGGGGCCGCCTGTTGGCCATGGGTGGCGACCCATGATGCTTAAGGATAGAGCCCAGGTGGATGAGCAGTTTATGACATGCAATACTCCACTTTGGCCTTATCTTGGGCTAGACGGGCGGTCGGAGAGGCCCCCTCTGATCAATCGGCTGGTCACGTCAAGCCCTAGCACCTATATGATTCTCCCAATCCTATTGCCCTTATGGCAAGCCCTAACCCTTTTTATCATGTGGGTGCTAGAAGGCGGTGGCTGCGGGTCTACATGTCCTGGGAATGGCGTTAAACTCTATCTGATGGTGAGGTTCCAGTTTTGGAGGTTTGGGGAATGTGGAGCACCCCTTCATCACCATTGCTCCCTGGTCCACTCTGACCCGGAGTGGTAGTACCTGTTAGGGTCCCATCTATGGGTTAAATAGAAAAACATGAGTTTATAAACAAAATTGTATTATGCATTAAGAATGAATTTATTTCACAACTTTGTCAGCATTAAATAACCCACCGAGGTTGATATGCTGTAAAACAAACCAAACCAAATTAAGTGCCGACAGGGCGGTTATTTTTTTAGTCTCCTAAATCAACTAAAGGACCAGTACTAAAAGTGGTTCGAGAAATTTTATTTAGGAAACAGATTTGCTGAAAGGAAGTTAATATTTTGCTATTCAGATTGAAACTAAGAAATACTAAACATTTATTTCTATTTATACTTTATTTATCATAGAAGAGTTTTCAAAAGGTTTAATATTTACAAAACGAAAACAACATAGATTAATATACAATACATTAGATATGTATATATTGTGATTTTATTTTATTTTAAATTACATTGTAGAGGCCGGTGAAAACGTATTTCGGCCAGTACAAGCGTTAATTTTAATGAGATAAAATGAAAAGGACGTAGGCTAGGCAAAAAAAATGGAGGAACAACAAACAGGTGGTATACAGTTGACAACAAAAAAGAAATTTATTCCGTGATCGCAGTCGGCAGAAGTTTGGATTGTCGGCAGGTCGGGTCGAAATCACCAGGAGGCTTGATAAACTAGGAAAGGTGTTAAAAATTCACATTCCTAAGATGAATGTCTCGTTCGTCGGGTCGAAATGACCGGATCGTAGTCGCGTATCTGGCGTCTAGCTGCCGTTGTTTCTAGCCGTGGTCTCTCTCTCTCTCTCTCTCTCTCTCTCTCTCTCTCTCTCTCTCTCTCTTCTCTCTCTCTCTCTGCTCGGGTCAGAAGCAAAGTCGCGTACCCTCGATCTTATCTGCGACTCTTGCGTCGAGCTGGCGTCTGTGAAAACGCTGTTCATCGCATTCTCGTAGTGGCAAAAAGCCGTTATGCTACCTGCCGAGGAAACAGTTTATCTGGCGTGCTGGGGTTAAAGTCGCATCTTGGTCGTGGATAAAGAGCAACTGACTTGATAATTCTTATTCAGCTTATATAGGTACTAAACCGGGTCCTATTTTATCTTTTTCTTTTTGGGTGTAATGATTTACGACTTACATGGAATTTCAACGCGCGGACGTATTTGTAAGCACCCCACTTACCTTATCCAATCAGATTCTAGAGATTGCTTAATTAATTAAAAAAAAAACTCTTTTGTCCAAAATTGTGGAAGTTTTTGAATTTAGATAGGAGTTATGGTTGGCGCGTCTTTTACGGTTTCTTTTTATTAGTTATAAAATATAGGAGTTTATCCTATAATATCAAGTGATTTCCATCTTTAAAATCATAGCACAACCGAAACTCCTGGTTTGCATTTTTCTGTGACCGAAACGTCTGGTTATTGCGTATACCGTTTAATGTTTTCTATTTCTGGTTTTCTTAATTGCTTTTTTATAGCTAATTTATTTTTTATAAAGGAAAAATCCCTTTAAATAATCGTATTTAGGCATAGAGCCAAAATTTACTTACTACTTACTTCGGAAGTAGATATTTCCGGTGGAGACCACCGGAAACATCTACTTCCGAAGCCTAAAACGTCGATTTAAAAATAATAGCAAGTAGATGTAATGGTTGAAACAATGGCGTTTGGCTAGTGTTCTAAAAATAGAAAAATGTAGACACACTGGCACCAAGAATTTAAATTTGGGCGGTAAAATAAGGACCGTTTCTTTTAGATGGGAATATGAGAGGTAGCAGTAAGAGGTAGATAATAATAGGAGTAGGAGGTAGATGTAGTAGTAATTGTAAGGGTCACTGAAAGGGACACGTGGGAGAAGTCAGTTGACGACTAGAACCCAGAAGGGACAGACCAGCTTTCCACGACAGTCCCCGGTAAACCTCAGCTCAGCCTTCAGCTCCTGGATCCACACGACAGTTTAAGAGGTTACAACCAAGCTTAGTACAACTTGATGTAAAAGCAGAATTTTTCTCAAACCAAAAATAAAACCTCATTTAAAACAACAGTTTGTATTTTCTGTTAATAATTCCACAAAGAACAAATACAACAGTGGATCACGTCGGGGTCACCACTGTTGTATTTCTTCTTTGTGGAATTATTAACAGAAAATACAAACTGTTGATTTAAACGAGGTTTTATTTTTGGTTTGAGAAAAATTCTGCTTTTACATCAAGTTGTACTAAGCTTGGTTGTAACCTCTTAAACTGTCGTGTGGATCCAGGAGCTGAAGGCTGAGCTGAGTCTGTCCCTTCTAATATTTGGAGAATCTTTTGTGTAGATAAAGTTCTTGGAGCTAGAAAGTTGAAAACTTTACATGTTGAGTGTTTCTCGTAAAGCTAAGCGACACAAGGTTGCTATGGGCGAGAAATCTCCCCGCCGCCGCCGCCGCCGCCGCCGCCGTCACATAAACAAGAGATACGCAACTGGTGCGTGTCGATGCTAAACGGTCAAAGAGGATTTTTGACTTTGGCGGTTCTATTTTTATAAGGCTGCTTATCATGTCATCTAGTGACTAACGGGAGAAATGTGGCTAGGAATGTACTTCCTACAAGCTGGTGTCAACAAGTTCGTTTTAAAAAATATAATTTCCTCAGAACAGACTGCATAATATAGGTATACGCAAAATTGTCCTAAAATGCATTTTTGATCAAATGAATTTAGCCACACACACACACACCCAAAAAAAAAAAAATTACAAAAAATCAGGGAATTATCGGATTTTAATGAAATTTTCAGTGTTGATTTATCATTGAATGAAGATTAGCATTAAGAATGAATTTATTTCACAACTTTGTCAGCATTAAATAACCCACGAGGTTGATATGCTGTAAAACAAACCACCAAATTAAGTGCCGACAGGCGGTTATTTTTTAGTCTCCTAAATCAACTAAAGGACCAGTACTAAAAGTGGTTCGAGAAATTTTATTTAGGAAACAGATTTGCTGAAAGGAAGTTAATATTTACAAAGTTTTCACTGTTATGAAAACGTTCCTTCTTTCTGTTTAGAAAACAAAGTCTTCACTGTGTGAAAACGTTCCTTCTTTCTGTTTAGAAAACAAAGTTTTCATTGTTATGAAAACGTTCCTTCTTTCTGTTTAGAAAACAAAGTTTTCACTGTTATGAAAACGTCCCTTCTTTCTGTTTAGAAAACAAAGTCTTCACTGTGTGAAAACGTTCCTTCTTTCTGTTTAGAAAACAAAGTTTTCACTGTTAATGGCAGTCCCACAATTTTGCTGACAACAAATTTGGCTTTCCGTGTCTTTACAAAGAAGTTGCTTTCGCACCGTTCGCTCAAGGACGTACAGACAACACCGTAGTTCAAAAATAGTTCTTTATTTTTTCATACAGTGAATGCCGTGAAAACTGTGAATTAAACGAAAATTCGAATAAGTCACAATATCACACAAAAATACAATAAAATACAAATACATACAAATAGACAAATATTACACAAAAAGGATAAAACACAATTACTAGAAGGGTTTACGTCATGTAATTACAGAAAATTCCAACTATAAAAACATTTAAAGCAAAAACTATGAATTACAAATTACACATATGAAGGGGGGTTTGGGGTATTTAGAACTCAAATGCCACAAAAAAGCACAAACAATAATTTAACAGGGGAAAAGGATATTTCTCATTTTGAGAAATTACAAATTAAAACCAAAATAACAACATGTAAATAAATGCAGTTTCAGAGAAGAGAATGGAGGACTTAAATACCTTTGCTGGCACTTAGGGACTTGCACATTAAAGGGACCAATATCTTAGTGGTTCTAAGAATTGCGATTTTCAAAACTACCGCCAAAGTTGCTCACAATCGGAGCCTCAAAAAGCTTGACTTGCTCAAATGACCATCTCAACGGAAAGAAAGATATTTGCTAGCACTCTTTTAGACTTGACAATACCAAAAAATTCCTACTCAATCCAAGACTTTATCTTTTATTTTAAAACCCTTTTTTATTTCACTGCACAAAGAGCAGAGAGTTACTCATCATAAAACACAAAGGCAAAATAAGCACTCCAAACAATCTCAGAAAATGCACTTACACATATAATAGGGGTTATTAAAAACCCAAGAACTATTTTTTATAAGGTAACCATTTTTACCAGGAGGGTGATCAGGGTCATGGGGTACTTTATTTGGGGTTGGAGGAGGAAGTGGGAAGGGGAGGCCTAAAACCGGACATGATGCCAATGACAAGGCAAAATTTGTTTACTGCTGGAATCAGCCTAAAAACAGTGACAGCTACACGGTGTCATCAGATAAGTTATGTGGATGTTCTATTTGGCAAATGGTACTTGCTGTAGGGATTGCATTCCTTACTTGTCACAGTTCTTCCGTTAGGTGCAAGGTGACATTGCAAGCAGGCTTATAAAAGTGGTAGCGCTAAAGTCAAAGATCTCCGTAAGTGGTGAAGACATCACATTTTATATAATAAACAGCACATTTATACGACAAGATACAGTAACAATGAAATACATGTACATGAACATACAACAGTAGAGATTAAAGGACTGGAGAGTCCATACATTAAAAAATCACTTACTAGTGATGAGGGGGGCCGAAGCCCCCAGGAGAGTTGCATAGCGTTGGGGGCAGAAGCCCCCACCGAAAGGGTGTGACAATGTCTCTAACCCATGTGCTCGTAAAGAAGATGTAGCAAAAGAGGAAGAAGCGTTTGAATCAGGCACTTAAATACAATAGCCCCTGGTGAGAACAAGCGGCAACCCAGCGGGAAGATAACTCTTCCAGGCCAATGGGAAGATAATCCCAACATCTCTTAGACCCTCCAGCCTCCGCAGAGGTAACATGCACAGTTGCGTCTCCTAACTACAAGACAGGGGGCTTTGTCACCACAAGGCATTCTGTGTACATGGCATATGATAACATGCTCAAACTAGTGCTATACTTTACTTCTTTACAAGCAGCCTTAAGACCTTGCCCGCCCTGTCGGCGGGGTGTTAGAATGCAACGACTGCACCTCTGCAGAAGGGTAATACTCCCCCAATGGGGCCGCCTGTTGGCCATGGGTGGCGACCCATGGTGCTTAAGGATAGAGCCCAGGTGGATGAGCAGTTTATGACATGCAATACTCCACTTTGGCCTTATCTTGGGCTAGACGGGCGGTCGGAGAGGCCCCCTCTGATCAATCGGCTGGTCACGTCAAGCCCTAGCACCTATATGATTCTCCCAATCCTATTGCCCTTATGGCAAGCCCTAACCCTTTTTATCATGTGGGTGCTAGAATGCGGTGGCTGCGGGTCTACATGTCCTGGGAATGGCGTTAAACTCTATCTGATGGTGAGGTTCCAGTTTTGGAGGTTTGAGGAATGTGGAGCACCCCTTCATCACCATTGCTCCCTGGTCCACTCTGACCCGGAGTGGTAGTACCTGTTAGGGTCCCATCTATGGGTTAAATAGAAAAACATGTGTTTATAAACAAAATTGTATTATGCATTAAGAATGAATTTATTTCACAACTTTGTCAGCATTAAATAACCCACCGAGGTTGATATGCTGTAAAACAAACCAAACCAAATTAAGTGCCGACAGGGCGGTTATTTTTTTAGTCTCCTAAATCAACTAAAGGACCAGTACTAAAAGTGGTTCGAGAAATTTTATTTAGGAAACAGATTTGCTGAAAGGAAGTTAATATTTTGCTATTCAGATTGAAACTAAGAAATACTAAACATTTATTTCTATTTATACGTTATTTATCATAGAAGAGTTTTCAAAAGGTTTAATATTTACAAAACGAAAACAACATAGATTAATATACAATACATTAGATATGTATATATTGTGATTTTATTTTATTTTAAATTACATTGTAGAGGCCGGTGAAAACGTATTTCGGCCAGTACAAGCGTTAATTTTAATGAGATAAAATGAAAAGGACGTAGGCTAGGCAAAAAAATGGAGGAACAACAAACAGGTGGTATACAGTTGACAACAAAAAAGAAATTTATTCCGTGATCGCAGTCGGCAGAAGTTTGGATTGTCGGCAGGTCGGGTCGAAATCACCAGGAGGCTTGATAAACTAGGAAAGGTGTTAAAAATTCACATTCCTAAGATGAATGTCTCGTTCGTCGGGTCGAAATGACCGGATCGTAGTCGCGTATCTGGCGTCTAGCTGCCGTTGTTTCTAGCCGTGGTCTCTCTCTCTCTCTCTCTCTCTCTCTCTCTCTCTCTCTCTCTCTCTCTCTCTCTCTCTGCTCGGGTCAGAAGCAAAGTCGCGTACCCTCGATCTTATCTGCGACTCTTGCGTCGAGCTGGCGTCTGTGAAAACGCTGTTCATCGCATTCTCGTAGTGGCAAAAAGCCGTTATGCTACCTGCCGAGGAAACAGTTTATCTGGCGTGCTGGGGTTAAAGTCGCATCTTGGTCGTGGATAAAGAGCAACTGACTTGATAATTCTTATTCAGCTTATATAGGTACTAAACCGGGTCCTATTTTATCTTTTTCTTTTTGGGTGTAATGATTTACGACTTACATGGAATTTCAACGCGCGGACGTATTTGTAAGCACCCCACTTACCTTATCCAATCAGATTCTAGAGATTGCTTAATTAATTAAAAAAAAACTCTTTTGTCCAAAATTGTGGAAGTTTTTGAATTTAGATAGGAGTTATGGTTGGCGCGTCTTTTACGGTTTCTTTTTATTAGTTATAAAATATAGGAGTTTATCCTATAATATCAAGTGATTTCCATCTTTAAAATCATAGCACAACCGAAACTCCTGGTTTGCATTTTTCTGTGACCGAAACGTCTGGTTATTGCGTATACCGTTTAGTGTTTTCTATTTCTGGTTTTCTTAATTGCTTTTTTATAGCTAATTTATTTTTTATAAAGGAAAAATCCCTTTAAATAATCGTATTTAGGCATAGAGCCAACATTTACTTACTACTTACTTCGGAAGTAGATATTTCCGGTGGAGACCACCGGAAACATCTACTTCCGAAGCCTAAAACGTCGATTTAAAAATAATAGCAAGTAGATGTAATGGTTGAAACAATGGCGTTTGGCTAGTGTTCTAAAAATAGAAAAATGTAGACACACTGGCACTAAGAATTTAAATTTGGGCGGTAAAATAAGGACCGTTTCTTTTAGATGGGAATATGAGAGGTAACAGTAAGAGGTAGATAATAATAGGAGTAGGAGGTAGATGTAGTAGTAATTGTAAGGGTCACTGAAAGGGACACGTGGGAGAAGTCAGTTGACGACTAGAACCCAGAAGGGACAGACCAGCTTTCCACGACAGTCCCCGGTAAACCTCAGCTCAGCCTTCAGCTCCTGGATCCACACGACAGTTTAAGAGGTTACAACCAAGCTTAGTACAACTTGATGTAAAAGCAGAATTTTTCTCAAACCAAAAATAAAACCTCATTTAAATCAATAGTTTGTATTTTCTGTTAATAATTCCACAAAGAACAAATACAACAGTGGATCACGTCGGGGTCACCACTGTTGTATTTCTTCTTTGTGGAATTATTAACAGAAAATACAAACTGTTGATTTAAACGAGGTTTTATTTTTGGTTTGAGAAAAATTCTGCTTTTACATCAAGTTGTACTAAGCTTGGTTGTAACCTCTTAAACTGTCGTGTGGATCCAGGAGCTGAAGGCTGAGCTGAGTCTGTCCCTTCTAATATTTAGAGAATCTTTTGTGTAGATAAAGTTCTTGGAGCTAGAAAGTTGAAAACTTTACATGTTGAGTGTTTCTCGTAAAGCTAAGCGACACAAGGTTGCTATGGGCGAGAAATCTCCCCGCCGCCGCCGCCGCCGCCGCCGTCACATAAACAAGAGATACGCAACTGGTGCGTGTCGATGCTAAATGGTCAAAGAGGATTTTTGACTTTGGCGGTTCTATTTTTATAAGGCTGCTTATCATGTCATCTAGTGACTAACGAGAGAAATGTGGCTAGGAATGTACTTCCTACAAGCTGGTGTCAACAAGTTCGTTTTAAAAAATATAATTTCCTCAGAACAGACTGCATAATATAGGTATACGCAAAATTGTCCTAAAATGCATTTTTGATCAAATGAATTTAGCCACACACACACACACACACACACACAACAAAAAAAAAAAAAAAAATTACAAAAAATCAGGGAATTATCGGATTTTAATGAAATTTTCAGTGTTGATTTATCATTGAATGAATTAAAATCGGATAATTCCCTGATCTTTGGTAAAAAAAATTTGCAATCGCGAATGTTACATTACATTTGTAAACAAGCCATTTAAAACAGCGTCTCAGACCGAAAGCGATCGAAATTACCCAAGAAATCGTTTTAAATGTATTAAAATTAATTAAATGTGTAATATTATTTTACTTTTTTTTATATTGATGGTCATTATGTTACAACTTGTCTATTTAGACAAAAGTTTGACCTTAAATAATAGATTTAATTAATTTTAATTCGTGTTTTAAAAAAAACTGTAGCAGCCGATTTTTAGGTACACCTAGCATAATACAAATCGGTTTACATAGAACTTCTGGGAATTATTTTATTTGTATTTCTAATTTGAACTCTCTCTCTCTCTCTCTCTCTCTCTCTCTCTCTCTCTCTCTCTCTCTCTCTCTCTCTCTCTCTCTCTCTGCTAAAAAAAATGCAAATACTGGAGAGAGAGTGAAACGAAAACTTTCTAAATGTATTAAGAGTATTATTGATATTGTTGAATACCTTCCTTTTTTTTGAGTGTTTTTTTTTAGTGTTTTTTTTGGGGGGAGGGAGGGAGGTCAGGAAGTTTATTTACATTTTTGTATAAAAAAGATACATATACGTTGATAAACTTTATTATAAGAGAGAAACAGAGAAAAAAAAAACAGAATAATTGATTAAATAAATGAGGTTGATTTCTGAAAGAAAAATGTATGTATGTGTGTGTGTGTGTATACTCGAGGCCAAATCTCATTATGATTCATGACTCTTCAAGGTCAAAAAATAAAACGTTATGTAATAACACAGAACACCAGCTGATTGCTTATACTACAGACGCTGTATGCAGTACTCCTGAGGCATATAAGTACAAAGAGCAGATGCGTCGTACCTCCGAGCTTCCCGACCAAGGGAGCTCAAACCTGCCTGAAGGCCCCGGGAGGGCAGGTTTCATATATTTTCTATGAATACTACTTAATGAAAATTGACGTGTAATATCATAGAATTGGGGCCTCGGATCACAGATGTTGGGGGGCACGAGACCCTACCACTGGCTTTGCAAATGCACTGGAATTCCCTATTTACTCCCTCTTTTCTCTCGGCAGTTTCAGTTGTGAAAAACGCGTGGCTGGGCCCCTGACTCATCAAACACGCGGTGTCCCCTTCTCGTAGCAGTGTCATCTAAACACACCAACGGTGAATACTCAAACCAACTACCGCCCTGTCGGCCGAGACGTTAGAATGCACCGACTGCATCTCTGCAGAAGGGTAATACTCCCCCAATGGTGCCACCTGTTGGCCGTGGGTGGCGACCCGTGATGCTTAAGGATATAACCCAGGTGGATGAGCAGTTTATGACTTGCAATACTCCACTTTGACCCTATCTTCGGCTAGACGGGCGGTCGGAGAGGCCCCCTCCGATCAATCGGCTGGTCACGTCAAGCCCTAGCACCTATATGATTGCCCCAACCCTATTGCCCTTATGGCAATCCCCAACCTTTTTTTTAATCATGTGGGTGCTAGAATGCGGTGGCTGCGGGTCTACATGTCCTGGGAATGATGTTAAACTCTATCTAATGGTGAGGTTCCAGTTTTGGAGGTTTGGGGAATGTGGAGCACCCCTTCATCACCATTGCTTCCTGGTCCACTCTGACTCGGAGTGGTAGTACCTGTTAGGCTCCTATCTATGGGTTAAATAGAAAACATGAGTTTATAAACAAAATTGTATTATCCATTAAAAATGAAATTATTTCAAAACTTTGTCAGCATTAAACATTTTTTTTTTACCAATAGAAGTATTCGGCATAAAATGACCCAAGGGGTTGACATGCCATAAAACCCAACCAACCAACCAACCAAATCAAACCAACTATTTATGGAATCATTAACGCAAAATCACCATTCTCAACTTCGCGGTTTGCTCACAGGTAGAATTCTATACAACAGTCCTGACAGCATAAACATGCAACACAGCTACTCCATAGGCATCTTACAGTTTGCAGCAGATATAGTATTAAGACCCCCCCCTCCAAAACGGTCTTATCTCGTCACAACTTCCTTGTGTAACCCATATTGAACTCTCACTTATGATACTCTTCCCATGTAACACATGCAGCGCAAGAGACCCTTACACGGTCATATCCTGTGAAACGCCACCACGGGCCACATATCGACTCCTCATTATAGCGCTATCTGTAGTTGGCCCAAGAAGAGAACGCCTGTCCATACCGCTCGGTCTACCAAAACGAAAGCTCGTCTATCCAACAATTACAACGTTACCAAAAGAACTGCTACAAGCTGCACTCCAATGCCAACCTTCCTACCACAGCAACATGAAGTAAGTAAGCCGAAGCTCTGAGCACCAAACTTCTTTTTCTTACTGCTACTGCTACAATCTTAACCACCACCCAAACAGGACACTTCACCAAATGGATTCTCTTTTTTCCCTATACAACTGTGAATACACCTTTTCTTGTATTCAATAGTCCTCTCTTCTCCTCTCTCTTTGTCTTCCCCCACACACACATATATATATATATATATATATATATATATATATATATATAGAGAGAGAGAGAGAGAGAGAGAGAGAGAGAGAAGAGAGAGAAAGAGATGCTGATAGGTACACGCCCTGCGCACAAAATCTATAAGGACGCAATAAAATCGAATCTGAGCGTCCCAGTGTTTTTCTTTTTTCTTGCCTCACCATTTCAAGCTAACTGTAAATACATTTCTTAGAAACAAATTACACAGGATAGGTTACAAGGTAGGGGTTAGACAGCTTTAGTTGTTTCCCCAGATCATAAACAAAAACCGTACAATTTATCAAGAAACTTTAGTTGGAACCCATAAATCTTTCCGTGGACTCATTCAAAGCAAATATGTGCGTCCCAGGACACAAAAACTATCAGTGTCATTATATATATATATATATATATATATATATATATATATATATATATATATATATATATATTCTGGACACTTCCCGATCTTGAGAGATTGAGAAACCCCAAACTACGTACTGGTATCGTGACAGGGGAGCATCTCGATATGGGGCCGACATCGATGCCCTTGCAGAAGTCAGTTTCAGCGATAAGGACCAATTGACAGAAGGGGGTGGGCTGGATGCACATCCTCATGGAAAGACAGGCCGATGGTAGCTGTAAGAAGTTTAAGGAAAGGTGACTCGAGCCCTCCATCCTGAAGCGACACATGACGGACGCCATGGAAACATTTTCTACATTGAAGTCTGACCTGTGTGGCAGGGCCTGTGTGTCGAGGGTTTCATATGTGTGACAGGGTACATAAAAACAAGTTGGATCCGTGGGCCATCTGCGTGCTCACAACTGCTCACAACTGAACTACTTGTAGAAATGGCCTTATTCTGTGAAGAAGCGGCAATCACCATATATATATATATATATATATATATATATATATATATACGGCGTAACGGTTATCATTGTAAGCCAACTTCAAATCCTGAACGAATCTGCATTTCTCTTTTTCTAATGCCCTTTGGAAATGCATGAATCTATCTCTTCCGTAGTATGGCAGACTGGGATCTCTTTGTCTAAGAGAAGTAAACACTATTTGAATTCCAAATCTGAGGAGTGTTGTTCGGGTGAAACGCTAATGCACCATTCTTTTGCTATCAGCTTATTCAAAAAGTGTGACTTGTCCTACACAAACATTTACCACTATTAATAAATTACCTGTTTAGGTAGTCCAACGATACACGTCTTCAACTGTAATTTTTAATTGTAATATTTTCACCTAACTCAAAAGTTTGTCACTTAATCCTGATAACGTAAAGGAGCGACAGACACGTGGGTCACAAAAAACACTCACGTTTATTTTAAGATGTCATATTCTGAACTGTCTCAAAAGAAGACGTGCTGTGGCTATACCCACTCAATGGAGGTTTAAAAAAAAACACACATCTTCATTGATAAGCCATTGCACTTATCTTGCGTCGTTTAAAATATTATTAGTAGGGTCGGAATTCGTTTTCACATAAAAGATAAAGGCCAACTGACTTGTTAATTCGTAGTCAGCTTATATATGTGCTAACCGGCTCCGATTTTATCTTTTCTTTTTGGTGGTAATGATTTACAACCCTCCTGGAATTTCAACGTACAGACGTATTAGTAAGCACCCCACATGACTTGCCTTATCCAATCAGATTGTAGAGATTGCTTAATTATCATTTATTATTATTTTTTAATCTTGTTTGTCCAAAATTGTGGAGAAGTTTTTGAATTTGGAATTTAGGAGTTATGGTTGGTGCGCCTTTTGACGTTTTCTTTCCGTTGGTTATAAAATATAGGAGTTTATCCTATACACTCCTACACCCAACCAAAGTGAGACAGCTTAACTATACGATAGTCCCAACTATACGACTTCACTCTTCGAAAATCCCGTGGTAAATAACCCAGACATCGAATCCCAAGTGACTGTCTCTAGCCAATCAACGAGCTCACACGATTTTTTAAACTTTTACTTTGCTTGATAGTTACGAACTTTAACCTGTCACCCGTTAATTATACCTCAATAAATGTTGAGGGCAGTGGTAGTGCAATGGTTATCCATTACTACTGAATCCTCGCTGGATGCCCCATACTTGAAACCTTGTGTCACATCCTATTCGTGACGAACGTTTTGGATAAATACCTATCTCAATAAATGTTAATACATCTACTCTCCAGAATGCCGAGAGTGGAGAGGAGTCACTGTGTCATGATATAAAATTTAAAAAATTGATATAGTTAGTTAAACAGACATACTTATATTAGTTAGCGCGTGGTGTAATGGTTAAAGTCATAGGAAATGGACTCGTCGCCCCGTGTTCAAATCCTGGATGTGGTAATTGCATTTCACTTAGCACTAATACCCTTGGGAAAGGTATGAATTCTACTCTCCCTCCAGTTATGGGTAAATGGTAGGGCAGACTGGGCTCTTTAACCTTGGTTAGGCAACCGGTCTAGGAGAAGGAAAACTCTGAATTCAAACCTGTTAAACTCCGCTTAAGAAATTGGCCTTGTGTCGCATCCTGCTCGTGCGGAGGGGTTGGTAAATATATATATTAGTTAGCCACAAAATATAAAACGAAAAAAATAATAAATAAAACAATGTGAAGATAGAGATTTAACGATTTCTGAAACGAGGTATTTTAATAGTGAAATCGGATATGTAGGCGATTCTGGATTGTTATCGAAACTGGGTTGGAATATATGAATCAAAAATGAAATATTTTTTAAAACAATGGACGTAGAAAGTAATGTTATTGTTGAAAAGAATGGTTGTCTGAATAAATAAAAACTTATGACAGATTCCATTGGAAACAAAGAGAAATTAAGTTGTTAACGTCACAAATTAAAAACAAAGAGTTACGTAAGAGTTAAGTGCAGTAGTTCCCAAACTTTTTTTGGTCATGCCACACCTAATTATCTCTAAAATCCTATGCCCCCTTTAATTCTTAATTTACTAATATATATATATATATATATATATATATATATATATATATATTATATATATTAGGGATACCCAAAAAATCGTCAGCAACGTTTTTAAAAACGAATTAAAATTAATTAAATCTATTATTTAAGGTCAAATTTTTGTCTAAAACGATAAGTAGTAACATAATGACCATCATTAAAAAAAGAAAAATATCATTACATTAGCAATTTATTTTTAGTATATTTAAAACGATTTGTTTTGGTCAATTTTGTTCGCCGACGCCACTTTTGGTTCTTTTTAAGTAGTTTTATTGGCCGGTTTACAATTTTAATGTAGCATTCGCGATTGAAAAAACAAAAAAAAAATCAGGTAATTATCTGATTTTAATGAAATTTTCAGTATTGATTTATGAATTAATGAATTTTATAATGCATCAGTTATTTTATTTCAAAACTTTAATTTAGTATTTTTGCTATGAAAAATTGATATATAAATTCATTTAAAATTTGAAAAGCCTGATGTTAAGTTTAAAATGTTATATTTTTAGATTCTAAAAATAAATATCTACTTAATGCAAACCTTATTTTATTACATCAAAGTATACTTTTTGAAGAAAAACTCAATTGAAAATGTCCCCCCCCCATTAAGCAGAAAAATAACGATGTATAATTTTTTCTTTTATAAGATAATAGCCAATTAAATAATTATCGAAATGAGTAAAAAAGAAATCTCAAAAAAAATAATTATTTATTATTTTTTTCATTTTATTTTTCGATTTTCGGTACTTATTTTCGCATCGAAAAGCCACCTTATTTTTTTGTTTGTTTCTATTCATAACTTCGGTCTTTTATCTCTTTATTTATTATTAGAAAACTATTAGAAAACTATAAGACCAACTCGAAAAAATGTTACGCCCCCAACATAAGGGGGGGGGTCAAAATTAAGTGACCTGAAAAAAATGAGAAAGTTTTAAATAAAATAAACAATGCATTATAAAGATTATTCATTGATAAATAAACACTGAAAATTTTATTAAAATCCGATAATACCCTGATTTTTGGTAAATTATTTTCTGTAGTGGCGAGGGGGGGGGCTAAAGTCATTTTGTCAAAAACGCATTTTAGGCCCATTTTGGGTATAGCTAATATATATATATATATATATATATATATATATATATTGAGTAAGAGAGAAAGAGATAGATAAGTAATTACACATGTACATGCATGCATACAAATATTTCCTGTATGCATACTGTATATCCACCGTGTGTATTAACTCATACACACACGCATACTCACACAGATTCCCTAGAAAATAATTCAGTTAACAACTTGAATTGCCACCACTTTACCACTTGGCATACACCACTTTAATTGGCATATAAAAATAATAGTTAGTTTTGAGAATGAAAATTTTAAGCTTAACAATTAAATTGAAATAGTCGAGTGAGTTCCAAGAATACAGAAAGAGACTTTCACATTGCTCTCTCTCTCTCTCCTCTCTCTCTCTCTCTCTCTCTCTCTCTCTCTCTCTCACACTCACACACACACACACACACACACACATACACATACACACACAATTTGTTTGAAAGAGGCCGACTAAGCTACTACGTATGTGTTGAGCCGCAAAATAAAAGCTTTCAATTTATAATATACCAACGATTTGTAGTGGGTTAATTTATTTTTCTTGTATTCCAAGAAAGGATTATTGATAACCTTTAAGCAGAAACACGTTGACTCCTTCAACATGACTATATTACATTATGTTGTCAATATATAAAAATGTTTTAGTGTTGCAGATTTTCGTAGTGTGACAAAGGAACATTTTGAAACGTCAAATTGTGAACAAGTCGATGAAGACGGTAATTAGTTGGGTACTGTAAAACCTTTGAATCGATTGTGCTGTCTTATATTCTGTTGTATTAGATGTAGCATATTCTGAAGAAAAGAAGGCAATGGTGTAATGGTTAGAGTCGTAGGAAATGGACTCGTCGACCCAAGTTCAAATCCTGAACGAAGCTACAGGTCACATAGCGCAAATACCCTTGGGAAAGGGGCAATTTTCACCTTTAGATGTTAAAATTCCTAGCATAAAATTGTGCATGCGCATTATCTGAAATGAACTTAATTGTTATTAAGAACATGTGTTAAAGCATGCATTTGTATTGTTTTCGAAACGAATCTAAGATTTGTATATTTCGCAAAGACACATTCAAAATGGCTACCGTCTTGTTTCAAAGTGAAAGTCAGTTGGCTAAATTCCTAGCATAGAATTATCTGAAATGAACTTAATTGTTATGAAGAACACATTTTATGATATTTTTGTGTTAAAGCATGCAGTTGTATTGTTTTCGAAAAAGTTTCTAAGATTTATTTATTTCGCACGGAGACTTTCAAAATAGCTACTGGCTTAGTTCAAAGTGAAAGTCAAGAGAGGTTACTCTAAATGCATTATTTGCTAGGAATTTTGAAAATTAAAGGTGAAAATTACCGGGAAAGGTATGAATCCAGCTACTCTCCCTCCAGCTATGGGTAAATAGTAGGGCAGACTCGGCTCTTTAACCTTGAATTCAACCTGTTCAACTCCGTTTGGGGTGGTCACTACTAGAACAGGCTTAGACCTAATTAGTGGTCTATTTCACTAATACTAAAAAAGTTTTTAAAAAAAAAAAGAAGAAAAAAAAGAAAAAAAGAAGTGAACTGAAATATGTGGCACTCTTAGAAAATTGTATTGCGGCTTCCAAATTATTCCCTTTAGCGTTTTTATTGGAAGCCATGAATTTGAAAACGTGATGGATTTGGTTTGGTGACACAAATGTAACAGTTAGAAAACACTTTGTAGATTTTAAGTTGTGTTACGTTTTTATCCCGGGACGAGCGCCCATGTTACGTTCACCTATCGTTTCAACGCTATACAGCGCTTTTCATCAGAGATACCAAAGAAAGATGAGAGGATACATGTAAGACGTGGCAATAAATAACAAAACAACGTATATATATATTTATAACATAACATTTAATTCAAATTTGTAGGCTGGGAGGATCATGATACGAACGCCGACAGGCTAGGATTTTTAATATCGTTTGGCGGAATTTCTTCAAATCAGTTTACAAATTTTCATAACGAAAGAAGTCTGTACTTATCTTTTTTTTCGGTTGATTCATCTTCTGTCTGAATGACTACTCCGGGTATTATTTCTTTATATGGCATTCTTAATAATTTTTCTCCCCTCCCCCACGAGATGTTCGCTGACCGGGTCCCGAGTGCTGACTGAAATTGCTCTGGGATCGCTTTCCTTCCCCCAAATCGTGATGTCACCTGCCTCTCGACAGGCTTGGTGTACGTGGAGGAAGCCACAAGTGTAGTATCAGTTGTTCGTTTCCCTCCGCAAGGTCGGCTACGTGCTAATGACGAAGCAGAATTCTTCTTCTTCCGGTGAGCTTTGGGGTCACATTCTAGGATTCCCCCCCTCTCCTGGCGTCAGCCAGTCTCTCAGAATATTCTAGGAGTTTCCAAATTGTTGATCATTTGATTAAACGTAACAGTTGTATCGAGTTTGTTACATTATAGGTGAAATCTCATTATGATTAATAAATTCTTCATCGCGGTCAAAAATAGAACGGCCTGTAAGCCGTTCGAGGTCTGACTGGTGAGCAATCACGTGACAAGGAATTAAGCTCTTTTTGGTCAATTGGGAGGCACTGCAGACTGGGGACTCTTTCTTGGTCCCATCAAAAGCATGTAAATAACACTTCGCATTCCACAATATGCATTTCCCGCTAAACAGAATTTTCTTTGCTGGCTTCATTGCTTCAACCGTTAAGCACTAATAACACTAAGAACATATCCATTTGGGACCAAGCTACCTTACCTTATGAAGCCACCTTACTGCACGAAGGATAATCCAAAACAAATTTTTCCAGGACTTACGGAGAATTCAACATCATAGAATGGATATTCAACAAATTAGCTTCTTTATACACCCTCTGAACTAATATAAGGAAAAGGAACCCTCTTATGGATTTTTATATATAAATTCCACCCCATTTGTTATTTCTATTATTGTTTGTTACCATTTCTTCCACCCCAGCTATCAAGCAGGTTGTACAACATCCTGGTTAGCAAGTTGCCCGTCTCTCCCTGTGTCTCTGTCTGTCTGTCTGTCTGTCTGTCTCTCTTTCCCTCTCTCTACTTATCTCCTGCTCTGCGTTGCCATATACGAATATAACAAACTGTTGCTGGTAAAATTTGACTATGTTGAAGCAATACCGAAAATGAAGTCGAAAACACCAGTACCCCGGTGTAACGTGATCAAAGATTTAAAACAAAGGTGGCACGGTAATTGCTTATCATGTCGTAAGAATATTTCTGTTTAATATTCGACCACCCTACCCCACCTCCAAAAATGTATCGCGATCGGAATAGTAAGAGGAATTACAGGGTTCGTAGGGAGTTCTTAAATCTCCCGGTGGTCAGCAATTATTTCGGATGAAAGAAGACAAACAATACAAATGGAAATTATACACATGTATTAAACAAAGATACAAAAAATGCTGCAAATTTGTTGATTTATCTTGAGAGGTGAAATTAACAGTTCGTTGGTGAAGTGGCTCTAGAAAGGGATTTCTACTCGCCGTCGTTTTGGAGTGTTGTTGAGATGTCTCTCCTGGTGAAAGTTCTTAGGATAAGTAAAAATGTTGGGGAGTGCCTGGTCGGTTCTCGTCCGATAAGTAAAAGTGTTGGGGAGTGCTTTTTTGAGCGACTCACCTGGTTAACTGCCCTTTGAAGTGGGTGGCGGATGGAGCCCTTGTTAAAGTGACTCCTCAGGTCGACAGCCTTCAGATAAGTGATGGGGTTTGGTTTTGCCGCCAACATCGTATGTTGGCGATTCGCCCCCTAGCGACAGGAGAAGATAATTATACTATCAGTTTTCTGATAATAGCCATGAGTAGTAAACATGTTTACGAAAAAATGCAAAAATTTCATAAAAGTGTCCAACATGATCTGACGAAATGTGATGTCTCTCTTTAAAACGACGTAAATGCAAGTGTCATTGAGTACATTATAAGAACACAGACAATAATCACATGCATATGTGAGTAAAATAATGAATGACAATAGCAATGGTTATATAAGGTCTACATGAGACATTTAAGCCTTTTGTTATACATGTCATACTACTTTAGCCAATGTCCCGCCCTGATTTACTATATTTCATAATCTGGAATATTCCCACTTAAACATGAGGTTTAAGGATCGGAACAACACCTGTCAAACCGTAGTTATATTTTTTAGCCAATCCAGGGCATTCCCGTTTAAACATAACCCCCTCCCCAAATCGAAGCCAGCACTTGTTAAAGGATACCAATATAAACAACATTCCTCACTGACTAAAGAAAGTTTGGCTGCAAGGATCGAGTTGTGTCACATCGATACAAGAACAAAGACTGCCACCCTTCACACGTCTCACCATGAAGACTGACACCCCTTCATATTTCTCACCTCTAAACACGCCCCGCCGACATCAGTTGAAGACTCGCGGGACGACTACTTGTGTTTACCACATCTTCTCACCTACCAACTACACATGCGTTTATAAAGTCTTCTCACTACCAACTACCTTCTCACCTACCAACTTTACATATGCGTTTATAAGGTCTTCTCACCTACCAACTTTACATATGCGTTATAAGGTCTTCTCACCTACCAACTTTACATATGCGTTTATACTTCTTCTCACCTACCAACTTTACATATGCGTTTATAAGGTCTTCTCACCTACCAACTTTACATATGCCTTCTCACCTAACAACTACATACACATTTATAAGGTCTTTTTACCTATTACATGTGTTTATAAAGTCTTCTCACCTAACAACTACATACACATTTATAAGGTCTTCTCACCTACCAACTACACATGCGTTTATAATGTCTTCTCGTCAGCCAACTACATACACATTCATAAGGTCTACTCACCAACCAACTATATACGCATTTATAAGGTCGTTTTACCTACCATCTACATATACATTCATAAGGTCTTCTCATACCAACATATGCGTTTATAAGGTCTTCTCACCTACCAACAACATATGCGTTTATAATGTCTTCTCGTCAGCCAACTACATACACATTCATAAGGTCTACTCACCAACCAACTATATACGCATTTATAAGGTCGTTTTACCTACCATCTACATATACATTCATAAGGTCTTCTCACCTACCAACCGTTTATAAGGTCGCGTTTATAATGTCTTCTCGTCAGCCAACTACATACACATGGTCGTTTTACCTACCATCTACATATACATTCATAAGGTCTTCTCACGTTTATAAGGTCTTCTCACCTACCAACAACATATGCGTTATAATGTCAGCCAACTACATACACATTCATAAGGTCTACTCACCAACCAACTATATACGCATTTATAAGGTCGTTTTACCTACCATCTACATATACATTCATAAGGTCTTCTCACCTACCAACAACATATGCGTTTATAAGGTTACCAACAACATATGCGTTTATAATGTCTTCTCGTCAGCCAACTACATACACATTCATAAGGTCTACTCACCAACCAACTATATACGCATTTGGTCGTTTTACCTACCATCTAGATAGACCTACTATGCGTTTATAAGGTCTTCTCACCTACCAACAACATATGCGTTTATAAGGTTTCTCGTCAGCCAACTACATACACATTTATAAGGTCTACTCACCAACCAACTATATATGCATTTACAAGGTCTTTTTACCTACCATCATTTATAAGGTCTTTCACTACCAAATACATATGCGTTTATGCGAGACAACTACTTGTGGTTACCAAGTCTTCTCACTTACCAACTCTATACGCATTTCTACATACGCATTTATAAGGTCTTTCACCTACCAACTACATATGTGTTTATAAAGTCTTCTCACATATCAAGAAGTATATATTGAACTGTATTTTGCATTGTATATATACATATTCATGTTGTAAAATTTATTTGATACAAATTCTTCAAATTTGAATCCGTGTTGGTATTCGTTTCTCCCATACGCTTATTATAACATTCATAGTAACACACGATAGTAAACATTGTCTGAATTCAAAATTTGACTAAGAAGTTTTAAAAAGATGGAAAAATTTTATTGTAGTACAAATGATGATAATATTATGAAATTAGCTTTCTCAACTTTAACAATAACAATCAGAGAATGTAATATAGAACCGGGTATTTTATGTTCCAACTGTGGTGACAAAGGACATAAAGCTCAAGTATAACCAAATAAGTACAGGGATAATGATGTAATTATTGCAAGAACCCAACATGCAAAGACACATTTTGTAGACACAAAAGAAGAGAAAATGTCAAGCAAACAATTAATGCAGATGAAAACTGATTTGCTTTTAAAATAAATGACTGGAAGGATTACAACACAAAAGAATAATGGTCGACAAAAAGACAAAAGACAATACATCACACATTTTAAGAGATACTATTTCTCTGAATTTTTGTGATGAGGCTTGATAATTAGTATTATTTGGATTATTCGGACTATTGTCCTCATCTTCATTGTTATCTGTACAATGTCTCGGCCGATGTGTCCTCCGGCCTTTTTCAGGTATTTCTTGCCGGTCTTGGGAGTCTTCTCTTCGTATGCTTCTTTGTTGGTATATCTGATGAGACTAATTTTCAATGTATATATTATATTTGTATATATGTTGTATTATTTGGATTATTCGGACTATTGTCCTCATCTTTATTGAGCCTTCTTCAGGTATTTCTTGTTGGACTTGGAAGCCTTCTCGAACTCGGGAACCTTCTTTTCGAACTCGTGAACCTTCTTGTCATAATCGGGAGCCATCATGGAACTTTGAACCCAACCCTTTATTCAATCCACGGGGGTATCCTGTTCTCATTCCGCTAACCATAGCTGGGGTACAGGTGTTAAGCTGTGTTAATTATTATTCTATGTTACTGTTGCTCTTGACCAGGATTGAACCTGCAGCCTAGAGATAACTGTCACGTAGAACAGTCGAAAATAAGGTTCCCGAGTTCGAGAAGGCTCCAAAGTCCAACAAGAAATACCAGAAAAAGGCCGGAGGCCACATCGGCCAAAACGTTGTAAAGATAACAATGAAAATGAGGACAATAGTCCGAATAATCCAAATGATACTAATTATAAGTGATGTTGGAAAATTTAACAAATTTGACAACACATTCCAACTAGAAAATTATTACATGAAACTGGCTGACAGAACAAAACTTAGTGGTGTGAAGAAAGGTGATGCAAAGATAGATATTTAACCAACCCATTCACCACGGGTAGGATGTGACACAAGGTCACAAGTATGGGGCATCCAGCGAGGACTGAATTCGCTATTCTGTAGTAATGGATCTGCAAGACTAGCTTGCAAACCATTACATCAAGATAGGACACCCATGGTGATGCAGAGGTATAGTTACTAGGCAATGATAGGACAAAAACATTGAAAAAGACACTGTACTTATGTTCATATCTACAACTGATCTATGTTGAAACTGCAACAACCAGTGGAACAACAGTTATTATAGGAGGAGGAGGAGGAGGAGGAGGGGCTCTCAAAGAAATTTATAGGAGGAGGAGGGGCTCTCAAAGAAATTTTGACTACCAAGAAGAGAGCACCTTTAGTCTGAATTCAGTTTTCATTCTCCTAGACCAGTTGCCATACCAAGGTTAAAGAGTCCTGTCTTCCCTACTATTTACCTATAGCTGGGGGGAGAATAGTTGGATTTGTACCTTTCCCAAGCGTAGTAGTGCTATGTGAAATGCAAACAGCCATATCTGGTGTAATACCTACAGTGGGCCGGGGGGGGGGCTATTTGCACGTCTGTACTGCAGTACTCCTGCATTTGTTGCACTTATCATCTCGCTGGTCATGATCATCCGCGTCGTCTGCTAGCTTCACTTAGGACCTCCACTTGTTGTGATATTCTGTGCTAAAAGTGTTACGTACTGACGTTTTCACAGTACCAAATCAGCATATAATGTTGTATACCCTTTTCTTACTTCTTACTTCTAGTCGTCTTCTCTTCTGGCCGGCTTTGCTATTCTGATCGTCTATCATCTTGGTCTGGTCTAGCGTCTGGTGTTGACTTGGGGACTTCGGTCTGGTCTTCTATGGGGATTTCTCGTTATCAGAAGCCCTTTGTCATTGTTAGTTTTTAGGTAATAAACACAAGACTTCGATTTACGTTGATGTTACTTTATTTCCAATCCCCAACCCAGACATTCTGCGCAGTGAGACTTACATGTTACTAGTTCGGTTTATAACTTCTAACTGACTGAGTTACTTCTATCCTTAAACCGGAAGACAGGGTTTTCTATGCCTTCCGGTTCTCACGATTTATCCCCGGAAGACAAGGTGAGAGTGAGGTCAAGCGTTGTCACTCACCCTTAAGGCCATCAGCTGCACTAATCACCATTATGATTTCTACACTATTGCCATAAATACTAGGTGACTAATAATTATGTAACAAAAGCGCCCCTGGGAGGCCCCCCGCTGAAAGGTGAACAATCAAATATTAACAAAGAAAGAGAGAAACAATTCACCAACAAGACAAAACAGGGTAGGGTTCACATTCAAAATGGCAAGAGATGAGGCATATGATACTTGCATTCATTCTTTCTGTTCATTTCTATCAATATCTCTGTCGAGAGAGAGGGGGGCACCCTCCTCTCTATCCGGTCCAGACCTCTGCTTAGGTTCTCTTCGCTGCCCTAAGTTGCAGGGTGATCTCTCTCGTCCGCTGCCCAAGAACTAACTGACTTTCAAATTTCCCAGAAATCTCAAATCTCATTCAATTCTCGTCCAAGTCTCATACCTGAGATTCATTAACCCCTGCGTGATTTGAAAAGTCGGTAATTTATGAGGAAGTGCGTCCTGGTCTCCTGCCTCAGAAATTGCTACCTGGTGACTATTAAAATAATGTCCCCAGCTGTGTCGTCTCGGCGGTGTTACTTGAAAGAAAACAACCAACTTAGGGTGTTAAATGTATTTTAGAGGGGGGGGGTCTTCTCTTTTTTGTTGTAATTCTTATTTATTTATCATAATTTGTCGTAATTCTTGTTCATTTATAAAAATTAGTTCTAATTCTTGTTTATTTATAGAAATTAGTCGTAATTCTTGTTTATTTATAGAAATTTGTCGTAATTCTTGTTTATTTATATATCGACAAATTTCTATAAATAAACAGGAATTACAACAAATTACGATAAATAAACAAGAATTATGACAAATTTCTATAAATAAACAAGAATTACAACAACTTTCTATAAATAAACAAGAATTATGACAAATTACGATAAATAAATAAGAATTACGACAAAAAAGAGAAGCCCCCCCCGCCTCTAAAATACCTTTAACGCCCTAAGTTGGTTGTTTTCTTTCAAGTAACACCACCGAGACGACATAACTGGGGATGTTATTTTAATAGTCACCGGGTAGCAATTTCTTAGGCAGGAGACCGGGACGCATTTCCTCATAAATTACCAAAAAGTCTTTTGTTTGAAGACCACCCTCATTGATGAAATTTATGGCCATCCTAACTCCTAGCCGACTACCAAACTTGTCCAAAAGCCAAACTTTTCGTCTGGCTAATGATCTTTATCATCTTTATTTCTTTCTCTTCTATAGAATTTCTTTTTACTATTACACATATACACTTATCTATACATGTATATGCATATATAAATATATACACACACACATACACGTATATATATATATTTACCCACCCATCCACACGAGCAGGATGTGACACAAGGTCAATTTCTTAAGCGGAGTTCAACAAGTTTGAATTCAGAGTTTTCCTTCTCCTAGACCGGTTGCCTAACCAAGGATAAAGAGCCCAGTCTGCCCTACTATTTACCCATAACTGGAGGGAGAGTAGGATTCATACCTTTCCCAAGGGTATTAGCGCTAAGTGAAATGCAATTACCACATCCAGGATTTGAACACACATACACGTATACGCACACACTTATGATCCACACTGAATACACATATATATATCTTATATGTGGGTTGTCTTACTACTACGTATTCAATATAACTAATTATGCAATTATATATACACACATACACACACCTGCATGCACACAACTGCACTGATGCGTTGTGTCACACTGGGATTTGAACTCATCACGCCGTGTCCATTTTCTATGACAGTAACCATTACACTATGTGCCTCCAACTAACAAAAGTCATATTTAAAGAAAACCACAATGAATTAATTCATAAGAATGGTACCAAATTTTAAATAAAATAGATAAATAATTAATGTCCATAATAGACTATTATCTATTAAAAAAGGTAAGTAAAGATGGCAGAGTGATTTATGGTCAGTATCAGCTGGACAACGAGGAAGTCTATCCCCTTTCCACTAGTGCTAGACCTGGGATAGTGTTTTTTGCTGAGGTGGAGTGCCACACCTACCGTCAGTTCCTCACTTTACTGCACAGATCAGATTACCCAATCTGTGCTACTCATGCACTGGTATCGAACCAGGAACCTTGCAATTTTTAGGTGGGTGCTCTACCGACTGAGTTAAACCGGCCCTATAATCTATAAACTTCAGAAAATAATAATGACAGTTGCCATGGATGTTAGAATATTCAGATTTGTCACAGAATTCTTGAGGATAACAATTATAGGAATATATTCAAGTAACAAGACATAGCTGAAGGGATGAAAGCAAGATTGACAAATCAAAATTAAACTATGAGGTTTGTACTCAAGGAAAATTTGTTTAAAGTAGAAACAGACTTACTAATGTATGCAAAAAAAGTGACTTTTGAATTTGAGAATGTTTATTTAACTGGATTAAAAATACTTGTAGCTAAAAACAGATTTAAATACACAATTGAATTTACTGATGATTTTTCAGGGGCAGTATTTGTGTTACATAATTGATATGCAAAGCCTATCATTTTTATAAGGAAGTGTAGAATAATTTAAAATAATGGTAAACAGTGGAAAATTAATGAAAGTTAGATAAACAGGACTTGAACCGAGTCATCTGGCCTAGAAGATCCCATGACCAGGCAACTCTGGAAAAGCAGAATTTAGTTAGAGCTGAGGCCAGTGGCTCATTGGGGCCAGACATATCTTTTCATCTCTGCTTCTGATTCTCTCCACACATGTGCAGGACAAGAATACATTTGGAGAAATAAACAAAAGTGTACACAAATATGTCTATGGGTTTGTCTTTGATTGTAACCTTATAACAGGGTCCCACCAGGCGTTTCATATGCACATTTGCTGCGTCGTCTGCAAATCTGGATTTCCATTCATTGTGTCCTCCAGCGGGAGTAAAGCAGTTATTAGAATACATAGAAATAAAAACTTAGGTAGGTTACTCTTTATAATCATACATCTTACAATATACAGGGTTTCCCGGAAGTTACACACCATCCTGGTTTTCAAAAATACACCTTTGTTGATTTCAAATCACTGTTATCAAGAATAATTATAATAAATGCTCAAATTGAGAGATAGAAAATTAATTGCGACAATCACTATCAATGAATATTTTTTTGAAATAACTAAATGTGTCGTTTTTCAAAACCTGGATAATACATGACTTCTTGGACACCCTATATATATATATATATATAATATATATATATATATATATATATATATACAGGGTGTCCCAGAAGTTACACACCATCCTGGTTTTCAAAAATACACCTTTGTTGATTTCAAATCACTGTTATTGAGAATAATTATAATAAATACTCAAATTGAGAGATAGAAAATTAATTGCGACAATCACTATCAATGAATATTTTTTTGAAATAACTAAAGGTGTTGTTTTTCAAAACCTGGATAATACATGACTTCTGGGACACTCTGTATAATTCACCAAGCTCTTTTTTCTGTATCATTTTGGTAGGGTAAGCAAGATGTTGATGCCTCATATCTGATACTCTTCTTATGAAGTAATGTCTGAAGATTCTCTGTTGTATCTGTAGTTAAGTGTTCAGTAGACGACAGTGTATTACTCTTCAGGATATATATATATAAATGTTGTATACTTTTTGTTAAGTTCTTTTAATGTCTGCTTCTATTATCGTTGTCTGTTATGTGGCATCTGTGTTTTTCATATCAGGTTTTCCTTTCAGTTTGAACATCTCTCTGTAGGGTAGAATTTTGTTCTTGTTATTTTCACAATTATCATATGACACAATGCAGTTGCACCAGTGCATTGCGCATGCATATGAGCATATGTATGTGTGTGTGTATAAATATGTGGGTATAGAATTAAGACAAGCCCCATATGGGTCTGTATATATGTGTGCATGTATGTGCGGCCTAGACATTAGAGATAATGAATCATGTGTAGTCGAGCAACTAAGAAAAAAGCCTGGATGTTCAAATCCCGCAGCTGATGATGAGATCCCAAGAAAATGGGGCTGGGTGATGAGAATTAGTTAACAGTTGTATTTTGGAGTTAGTTGAGGACAGTTGGACTTTGGGACCAGTTGACTTCAGACATGGCTAGTCACATTTTGGCTGGGGACCTCTCCCTGGGTCCCCAGCCAAGAAGGTACGATAGTAGCAAAGAAGAGATGAATAACTGAGACATAAGACGACATTGCTGTGTCATAGTCTCCTTTCAGACGATTCACCTTAAGCTGCATTTGTTTGTTGTCTGTCTGTCTCTTTGTTTGTTTGTTTATTTGTTTTTTATGTCATAAAAACTGTGCTTTGTGTCATATGATAATTGTGAAAATAACAAGAACAAAATTGAGAGATGTCCGAACTGAAAGGAAAACCTGATATGAAGAACACAGATGCCACATAACAGACAACGATAATAGAAGCAGACATTAAAAGAACTTAACAAATAGTATACAACATTTATATACATATCCTGAAGAGTGTACTGTTGGTTTGAACAAAAGCAACTAGCTAAGCACAACTGAACCAGTGCCAAGACAGTTGGTACATATTGAAATCAAGAATAGTCCATTCTTGCATTTAGGTGATTCCATTCCCTGAGTCCTGATTGGCTGCTTGGTTTCTATGATGTTATGAGGCTTCATAAATAACCTGCAGTGGTGTTGCAGCAACATAGGTTCGTATTCAGTTATGACTACTTGCTGCCTTGCCTTACCAATTCGACGGTAGTTGGAACTAGTATGATTATTCTACAATAACAAACTTGAACTTTACCCAATAAACTTATCCCTTAAAGTGATTTCCAATCCACTTAGCAAGAAACAACTACAAACAACCTACTGTCAAAATAAAGAAAATCCTTGAAAAAAGACATAACAATAAATTTGACCAACACTCACAACCTACCAGTTGGCATAAAATAACCCTGGATGGGTTGACATGCAGTCAATCAATCAATCAATCACAATCAGGTAAAGCAGACTCCATATTACATGACAACTGGAAGGAAATCTAACCTTTTTAAATATAAGAATATTTGGATCAGTATGCTATGCATACAAACATAACCAGAAAAATTTAGACCCAAGAAGAATATTGTATGACAAAAGTAGCCATTCATATCTGGTTTATTATCCTGAAAATGGAAAGATTCTGAAAATTTACAGACTGGTAAAGTTTATTATAAAGAATTTTGCTGAACACCAAATCCAAACTGACCTTCCAATTATAGATCATAATTTATATAGGACAAAATACAAGAGTAATCCCAAAAGTAAGGTCTCCAATTGCTGGGGTCACAGGAAAACTCTTTATGTTTGCTGCACCTGCATGCACCTTGTGGCCATGCTCAATCTTGGCTTGGCAGTCGTTTCTGATGGAGCTCCCAAGTGACACTACCAATAGGTGTGAAATTCATGCAGTTATTCAATTTTTGAACACAAAACGTGTTAAACTGATTGAAATTTACAGTCAATTATTAGAAGTGTATGACGAGTCATGCCTAGATGTCAAAAATGTCCACAAGTGGTGTAGGGAGTTTGTAAAGATGACAAGTTTAAACACTTCTTCAACAATATGGTGACAAGCTGATATGACATAGTCATACAAAAACTGACACAGCACCTACAAAAATGCATCAACCAGAATGGTAATTTTGTAGAAAAATAGATATATGTTCAAACTTTAAAATGCTGTAGACAAGACAAGACAATGGTTTATTACACATGACACAATATAAACAATGTCACATAAAACAAAAAAAAACAAAAAAACGTAATGTTGGTTGTTGTAGTAATGTATAGGGGATGACCACAAATTAGGACTGAGCCTATATTAATAGTGACCACCTCAGTTGTTTGGGTTTTTTTAAAAGTTTTTTTTTTTTACATAATAGGCTGAAATGTACATACAGAGATTGATTTTTCTCGATTTGTTTAGCCTTACATTTGAATAGGTATGCCCACCTAATTCATTAATTATCAATTAATTAATTTTCAAAATTAGGTACGACTTCATTTAAGCACTTATTCTCCCAAAAATATCATTGATAATAAACAATAAATGTTTCTGTGATTTCTAAATATTTTGGAGACTTTGCGATTACCCTCTTATATAGGACAAGATATAGATCAAACTAGAAGCCAAAGAAAACTAAAGAGTCTCAAACTAAAATCTTTGCCAGCCAAGATAATATTCAGAAAGAAGATAACTCTACTTCATGATATTCCAAAAGAAAAAAGAGAAAATACTTCAGTATTTAAATAATTATACAACCGATGTTGGATATAATGACCAGGTAATAATTAACATTGACTATTGTTATAAAGCTGCATTTAATGTACTACAAACATACAAGCAGTGAGTTCAACCAAATCACATATTTTGATTGAGGCTATGTAAAAGGAAATGAATTTTCTCAGAGATAATAACACCTTCACACTGACCGATTTACCAGAGGGTAAAATGATGATAAAAAGTAGATAGGCTTATTCAATCAAAGAAAATACAGATGGATCTGAAATATACAAGACAAGATATGTAGCTAAAGGTTATAATCAAGTAATGGGATTAGATTATTAAGAGACCTTTTCCAAACTGCAAATGTCACTTTGATATGTATCTTAAGATAAATGTTAATACAATATGACCTTATTCTTTAAAAAATGGTAGTGAAAACTGCTTACCTATATAAAGTGCTACCATGACTACGAGTGTACAAATTTACGAGTTTTCCGAGTTACAAAAGTAGCTCCTAATATCTGGTTTATTATCCTGAAAATGGAAAGATTCTGAAAATTTACAGACTGGTAAAGTTTATTATAAAGAATTTTGCTGAACACCAAATCCAAAACTGACCTTCCAATTATAGATCATAATTTATATGGGACAAAATACAAGAGTAATCCCAAAAGTAAGGTCTCCAATTGCTGGGGACACAGTCAATTTTTTGCTTTGTGTTGCGAGCAAAAACTTGAAGTACTAGCGAGACTCAGATACAGTTATGTTAATAAAAATACTAAAAGCATTTAAGTTTTTAAATTTATTGCGTCAAAGAAATTCACTTAAATATGAGAGGGAAAAGTACTTATGATGTTCCATACTTTCTTTTAAGCTTACGTTTTATGCACTGCCATTTGGTTTTTCAATGCTAAACTTTTTCTGACACTAAACTTGAACTTTACCTCAAAATGAAAATTGAATGAATATTTTATTTTTTGTGAAAGGTCAAAAATATGGAATTTTATTTATTTCAATTTTACCAATATTTTTTTAAATTATAAAATAATTTTTTGCCATACATATTAAGTAATAAGTAAAAAATTTTTTTAAAGCTTTATAAGCTTTAAAAAATTTTTTTACTTATTACTTAATATGTATGGCAAAAAATTATTTTATAATTTAAAAAAATATTGGTAAAATTTTTACTACTACTTCGACATAAGAAAATGATTTTTGTGTTTAAATTGGACAGGTTTTTATTGAAATGCCCTGTAGATAAAAGTGAGGAAAGAATAGGGAAGAGATTAACTTAAGTGAAAAAACTTGTAGCAATCAAAGAAAACCAAATTTATTTCTTTATATTCTATTTTATTATGTTTTTTATACAATTCGGTGCTATTTTTCTTATTTAAAAACACATAAAAAAAAAATTGGGGTGTTTTGTGTGTGTAGCGCAGGAATAGATTAAAGGTATTTCAGGTAATTTCAATGGAGAATATTGATTTGATATATAAGAAAAGTGAGTTATGAGCTTAGTCATTAATTAAACTTTTAAGTCAAGGTAGCACTGTACACAAATTGATAGTGACAAATTGATTTCAAATTCTTTTGATTCTTCTAAATAGAGCAACTAAAATTATATGAAATCAGTTTATTAACTGAACAAGTTATATGGAATGAAACAGGTAGAAATTGGAACAAGATGTTACCTTGTGGCCCAATTGTTGTGCTTAATGCTACACTTTTGGAAAGTGGATACAATAAAACTAGTAAAGTTAAGGTTAACATTTTTGTAGAGGAAATTATGCTGGTTAAATGTTAACTTTGTTTGAGGACAACTCAGAGAGTGTAAAGAATAAATTCAAGATAATTTTGTGCGTAACTTCCTCATCATCATCAGGTCGCACTGAGAGCACAGATTTCAATGACTCTCTCGCCAAACATCCCTATTGGTCATCGCTCCTAGCAGGTCTTTCGCATGGCATCCAGTATCCACACAGCTGATCAATGTATGCTTTTGCTGATCAGTTAACAATGGGGTGTCCATGTGTTGCGGTTTTTGGTATATAAGGTGTGTGCTAGTTACCTGCTTATATTTATAGACTGGCCAAGGTCACGTGATTGACTCTTCTAACCAATCACTGGCAGTACTACTGGCCTGATAAGATACTTAAACACCCCATGTTAGTCATAATTCAAATTGCACCATTGGAGGACGCACATAGGATTGCCGGGATCTTTACCAATACTCACGAAGGACTTATACGATTACCATTAACTAAGGACACTTTAGTAACCAAAGGATTTACATTGTCGATGGACTCTTTATCAAGGATTCCACCAGATAAGTGCTTCTGCTATAAGACCCCAGAATGGCCCTTAAAAACTTAACACCATGTTTAGGTGTCCACAGAATAACATCATTTATGAGTTCCTCCTTGCTTCTCCAGCAATGTCCAGTATGTCTTGCTTGTTTTACTTGGATGGTTTTGTGTGATAGGAGGTAAGTGGCTGTACAGATGCTGCTTTATGGGGAGCTGCTTCCAAGATTTGTTCAAGACAGCATGCAGCATCCTTGTGTAGTTCCCATTTAGATTTTTCTCTAAGCATTTTGTTCAAGTGGTGCAGCCATACAGTAGCACTGGCATACCTACAGCTTGAAAGAATTCTCTCTTTATCTTATTAGACCACATTTCCATATGGTCGATAATCTACCTATAGCAGTCAACTTAACAAGTTTTTATTGAGGTGTAAATTAAAAAGGAACATAGATACAAAAAGAGGAAATGTATGTATGTATACTTTCCTGATATTTATGTATACTAGCAAATATATGCACCCTCTGGGTGCAAGCTTTTAAGTTTTGATATAATAAAATATTATGTTAAATTAGAAAGGCTAATAAAACTGAATAAGAATGCAGATAAAAAGATTTGGAACAGAGGGGGTATTATCGAAAAATAGAACAACTTTGAAACTAACTCTTCCATCATTTTCTATTACTCCCGTCTTTCATTGGTAAATTTTCCTGATTTAACTATTCAGTTAAAATAGGAAGTAAAGAATAAAATTAGTTATTTCTTCTTGTTAATGTATTTCTTTTAAGATTTATACCCGAGATTTTTGCTCATATTCAATAAGATAAAACCAAACAATTAGAAATCAATAATACTAAGCATATATTTATTAAAATCAATTTTTTAAGATCAATATGCAAATTAGCCTTCCCATTCACACTGTAATCCGCTATTTTGTTGTATATATAAATACAATTGCATGTTATTAGTATGTAGATATGATCAACAGTATTAATGATTTAAAACAATTTTATTAATAATTGAGGTTTAAATAAAAAATAAAATCATGGAGAATGTGATTTAATTAACAAAGGGAATTGTGACTTGTATAGTAATGTAGTTTCGGTTACAGACAGAGAAACCCACAATCTCCATTATAATAAGATATGAAATTATTAAAAAGGAATTAAGGTGTTGCATGATCTCATGTTTGTAATAGTATATAATACCTAATTGAGAAAGTTCTTGTTGGTTGTGTTTGTAATTATATGTGAAGGTTTTTGATATTATGTCAAATAGTATGTAACATAGAGCCTGGCTCTTGGGTGTCATTGCTGCTACAGCATGCTGCCTGAAAAGAGAAAGAAAAATATTCACATGTTTTCTTTCATACTATTGTGTCCCCTATGGTGATGTTATGTTGACACATCTACTAGTAGTGTTTTTAAAAGTTATTTTGCAGGCAACAGAGGTAATCCCACAGCATGATTAATTAAGTGAAAAAAGATTTGTGCAGAATCATCCAGATAATTGTGCCTACACTAAGCAGAATGATAAGGAAAGAATAATATTAATATTCTTGGTTTTGTATCTTAGGATATCCGTAAAAGCGTATGGTTTGCAAGGAAGAATAATGGACAAGATTAATTTGATAAAAAATCGTTTATTGAAATAACGAGTGTGAAAATTGTTGTTGTCGCCGTAGATAACGGTAGTAGTTCTCTGGAGTGGCCGAGGGGTCGGTGAGGTGTGGGTATCGTATGATACGTCGGAATCTCTCTTGGCCTGGTGCAAGGCGTGAGGTGGTAGAAGTTGAGTTGATACGGTCACTTGGTGTAGGGACCAAGTCAGGAATATCTCAGTGGAATAGTGATGGTCAGGGAAGGTAGTAGTGGCCGAAGGAGTTGAGTTCGTCAACTTAGGATACTGTTGTAAGTGGATACGGTCACTTGGTGCGGGAATAAAGTCAGGAATATCTCAGCGAGTTGTAGCGGGTAGCGCTGTAGTGGTCAGGGGGGTAAGGATGTCGCCTGGCTACGGTGAGGTGTTGAAGTAAGGCTGAGTGTCCGGGGCGAGGGCGTGCGTGGTGGTGGGTGCGTAGCAGTTCCTTGATCCTCTCGTCTGGTGATATTCTCGGTTCCAGGCCGTCCGTCCAACTGCCGATTCTCAAAATACCCGAGCTTATATGCTGGTAGATGGGCTCCAGAATGCTTTTGAGGTGTTTAGCGGGAAGATTTTTCATTGGTTGAAAATCCGGATTCCTTACAATATTATTTTTTGTTTATTTTTGAATTCCTCTCAAGCGTAACTCAATCCGAGCCTATGCGCAGAACTGCGTCGAATTGGTCACTTCGTGAGAGGGTACCATTGAGTTCACTTCCGTTTGTTGCCTCCGACTTGAGTTTTGATGTTTTATGCTAGCGAGGTGTATTTTGTGAGTAAGCATTGTGAATCATAAGAGATATCTTCTCTCTGATATAACATTGGGTAATGGCTTGAATTGGTTGGTTGGTTGCCTTAATGGCATATCAACCCTTGTGGGTCATTTAATGCCAAACCTTATTTGTTTATATATATATATATATATATATATATATATATATATGTGTGTGTGTGTGTGTGTGTATATATATATATATATATATATATATATATATATATAAAATGTTGTTCTGGTTCCAATGGGAGAAAATGTAATATTTTATAAAAAAAAGAAGAAGGTCCGCAAAATGCATCGTTCTCAGAAAAAATGTTTTATTCTTTTTATTTTACATACGCAACACGTGTTTCAGATATTCTGGTATCTTCTTCAGGCTTTGGTCAATACATATATTGATATACATATATATATATACATATACACATACATACATACATATATATATATATATATATATATATATATATATATATATATATATATATATATATATATATATTCCATTTACTTCATATTGTCTATTGAAAAAACAAAATATCTGGATTTTTACATCTCCGGAAGCTAATATGATCTACAACACTACGGATTTGTCAACAATACAAATTCTTGAAACTTTACATCTTTCTTCTTCTATTGTGCTGTGGACTTTTAACTTACTTTTTGTAGCTGGAATGCATCATGAACATTTTTGATACTTATTATACACTTTTTATATATTTTTACATCAAACTCTTTTGAGTTTTTACTATGGATTATAATGCTTCGGTTTTCTAAAATAAAATTTATTTTATTTTTAACACAGTATACGCGTTTAAAAAAAAAAAAATTCCATCATCAAAAAAACCAGCGTTCGTTTGTACCCCTCCTTCCAACGGTTATTTTTTCCGTCTTTCCTTCATATTTTGCTCTTGATGAAGACCGCTCTATTAAAAAGGTCGAAACAGATTCTGTCAGCAAACTATTAACATCATTTGTTTTTTCAAAAGAAATGTTAAATTCATACTGTCGGAATAACTTCCATTTACTTCATATATATACACACATATATATATATATATATATATATAAACTTTATCTGTGCTTCACACTAAATCCCCAAAATATATATACTAATATAATATATACACTGAAAATTAGACTCATCAGATATACCAACAAAGAAGCATACATAAACTCCACAATGACAACACACACGCGCACACACACGCGCACACACACACACACACACACACACACCACACACACACATATATGACTTGTTTAAGAAATAATTTTCATTAAATTCATGTTATTAATAAATTGGTTGAAATGATTTTCATTAACTTCATGTGCATTAATAAATACTAGTAGTTGACCCTCAGCTACCACCTTCTAGTACCTATATGATATAAGGGTAGGGTTTTGCTATACATTCAGAACAATTATATAGTTGCTAGGGCTCTACATAATCAGCCAATTGATTAGTTGAGGTCTCTCTGATCACCCGTCTAGCCCAAGTAAGGGCTGAAGTGGAGTGTTGCATGTCATGGAATCACTTAGTACCCAAGTCACAGATCACTCAGCCACCACAATCCTGTCCTCAGGCATTACAGGTTGCCACCCACAGCCAACCCCATTGGGGTGTCCTTACCCTTCTGCAGAAGTGCAGTTGGAATATTCTACATCCTTAGCTGACAGGGTGGGTAATGACTTGATCATTGAAACTAAGGATATGTTTTCACTTAACAATGTGAAAAAAAAAAAATGCTTACAGCTGTATTTGAAACGAAAGATCTTGGAAAACTTAGACATTTTATTAGGATTTTTTCTATTAAGACTTAAACAAAACTTTCAAGAAAGCTATCAGGATGTTTTTTTGTACAAAATTTTACATTCAAAATTGGAGGGAAAAAGGAAAACTTCAGCTCATTCTCTTTGTTTGTCTAATATATGTAACAGTTTGTTGCATGAATATTAAATATGTGTTTGTTATTTATTGAATTTATATAAAAATACAGGTTTGGTCTTTTCATTCTTTCCTTTTGTTGTTAAGCATTAATGCAAATATTAGGTCAAGGAATAAAAACATTATTTCCAGTTGATTATTCCTATCCGATGATCTAATACTCCTGTTACTCCCTGAGAACATTTACATAATTTTTAGACTTTTTCATAAAGTCTATAGTAAATAAATGTTTAATAAAAAAAGAGAAAAATATACAAAAGCTTTAATTTTAAAATACCTTTGAGCAAATATTAGTTTATTCTGAACAATTTTCAAAGATACTTTTAGTTTAGTGATAATATTAAACAATTTAATTAAACAATTTAGTAACTATTTTTATTCTAACATATTTCAAATACCTTTAAGTTTTGCACAGCTGAATAAGGATTCTGATTTTGAATTAATTTTTAGTTTGATTTCTTGAACCATCCAATGATTAATTTTGAAGTATTATTTTTAACCATGTATAATTAGATCTTCACACTCTCCTTAAAGCAAAAAAAGCAATAAACCATCAGTTTATTGCATAAATTAATTTTACAACATTTAATTGAATGTATACAAAAAAATATGCACATTTCATACACACACACACACATATATATATGTATATATAAAAGAATGTAGAAATATATATATATATATATATATATGTAAAAAGTGAATGGAAGTATGAAATAAATATTTTAGAAAAAGCAAACACATGATGTTATAATTCGCTGACAGAAATCTGTTTCGACCCTTTATTGAAGTGGTCTTCATCAAGAGCGAGATGTGTATGATAGAGAGACATTGTGAGTGAACCGTTATAAGACAAAAGTGGTACAAACGAAACGTTCAAGTTCGGAGCTGGATTTTTTAAAAAATTCTTCTTTTTTTTTTTTAAATTTTGAAAATGCATATTCTGTTTTGAAAATAAAATAAAATAAATTTTATTTTATTTTATTAAATCAGAAGCACTATATTTAACGATGGGCGATCTCGAACCAGCGAGAATGGGATTGCACATATGCAAATTCTCTTGAGATCAGGCGTGCATATAAGCATACGGCGACGGCTAGAGGTAGAGCGTCAAGCGATTACGTACGACGACTACAACTATCTCATAACCTGAAGGAAGCAGTTTGTTAGAACCTTCATGATATCATAAAAATTATCTTTTACAATCAGTATCACATGACTTCAAATTAAATTTATTCATTCTGTCTTCTGATTCTTGATGAACATTCAGTAACATTTTAAGAGGATTATTTTTCAGCATATCATAAGGAATCCTGTTGGCTTGCGTTCAATTACGAGCATTGGATGAAAAGTTCATAGGCTGACCAAAATACCCTCATGGAATGTATCCAAATAAGATTTATTTTTCAACATAGTCCCCCCTCTTGTGGTTTACACACTTCTTCAATTAGGGGAGTCCCCATGACATAGTGGATAAAGTGTTGGACTGTGACATCATAGTGAGTGATTTCAAACTACAATTGCACTATTATGCTCACTTTCAGACTCATACTCTTGGGAAAGGTATGAACCTCTTCACACAGCCAGCTATAGGTTAAATAGTACTAGTACTGGTCTTCCAAAAGGATGGCATTGGCATTGAATAACCCATGAAGGTAGATATGCCATTAAACAAAGAAACTAAATCAAAAACTTCTTCCATCAGTTATAGTATTTGGATTCCATTATTTTAAAAAATCATCAACAGCAGATGTGACGTCACCATATGAACTTTTCAGTCCATCCTCATGCATAGTTAAACATAAAGGAACTAATATTAAACCAAAAAAGCAGGTGACATGTCTGTAAATCATATAAAACTGTCTCCTTAAATAAAATCCGTCTTTATCCTTTTCCAAACTAAATTTGATCATTAGAAATGTTTTTCTAAAGTCAATGTATGATATTACATGCATTTATTAGTCAGTAATTGAAACAACTCCAATATGTCTCTTATAAAAAAGTGTGACTTGATTCAGTGTTTGAAATTAGAAGAGAAAGAAAAGAAAGAAAAAAAAAAAACGGAAATGTAAATTGTCGGGTGGCTTGGGTTGGAGATTCGAAACAGATGGTGGTGATCATAAGGCCACACAATGTGATCAGAATGTTTGTATCGAAAGTAAAATCTCAAGTGGGTCAGAAGACCCCTGGGGTGAATCCACTCGAATCAGCGGTAGTTATCCTCTGATGTGTGAGACCATTAGGCAACAGGACAAGTCGGTTGACCACAACTTGGCTTGGATCTAAAGGAAGAAAAATTTCATTTTTTTTCCACTTAAGAAAAAGATAAACTCTTTGTTGAAAATTTTATAGATGACCGGAAGAAATGAATTAAAACCAAATGTATTTAAGACCACACATTTTGTTGGGAAACACTTAATGATACCGAAAAAGCTAGCCATTTGGCGATTTAGTGGAAGTGAATTCTATTGGCAGTTAGAACTAAAAAGAAGGTGGTACCCTTGATAAAGTGGGTGGTTCAGAGAAATTGCTGCTACCTCCATGTCAACCGGAAATCAGAATGTCCGGTTGAGATATTATTTAACTGAGACGTTTTTGACGAAAAAGCAGACGAAGCCAAGCATGCTTGCAGATTAGTAGACTGGAAGATTGACGCAAATACCGAGAGCCGACAGAAACTGACTTCAGCTAAGACTATTGAAAAACTTAGTCAACTTTACGAACTGTTTTGAACAATATCTTTGCAGAGCCTTAATTGTAT